>SKCR01043121.1:0-41796 GCA_019454045.1 Zanthoxylum bungeanum
TTTGACTTGTTGACCTGGTGCATGTTAGCAGCCTCCGGCGCACGTTAGAGGTCGGGACACCAAGGGTTTCGGTGTCGCGACGCTACAAAATTACCAAAATACCCTTTTTGCCAATTTTCACAGTTTTGCTTCAAATCACCTCCAGAATGTCCTGAAACTTTATTTATCTACAAAATAACACAAAACACATCAAAATATTCACAAAACTCAAGAAACTATATAAAATATTAAGTTAAATGAGTGGGAAATAGTGATACATTTACCACTCATCAACGCACCAAAAGAATGAGGCTTCTGATGATCCATGGTATTCCTAGTGATATTTGTTGGGAAATTGAAGCAACGGTTCGCTTAGCAGGTGAGTCATCTGACTCTTTCATTTCTTACATGTCTGGTTTAGGGAAAAGCACCTATGCTATGAAATGAAGAGATAAACAATTAGGTGTTTGTTATAAATGTGCACGTTGGACGTGCAATACTCATTGTCATTCTTAGGAATGATGTCTGACAATCGCAAAAATAAAATTCAATTCATTAGAGATGGCTTGAGTAAGAAGTCTTTAGATGATATATCATTGAATCTTGAGACGCATCCTAGTGGACATGTTCATCGAGTAATTCACAATTTGCATACACAATTTCAAAATGAAAAACAATAATACAGTCTCGGGAATTTGACTTTAAAAGACCTTGTTTGCCAAATGATAAGTGTGATTTATACACACTTATTCATGCATCATCAGGTTATTATTTTGTTAGATTCCATGTGATTTAATGTATTTTGGATTTGTTTAGCATTTTATTGATAGAAAGCATTAGAGCATGGATTTGGAGCAATTGTACAGGTTTTGGGATCTTATGGATGCATCAGAAGCACGCGGGAAAAGCGGACACAAGCTGAAAATACTCATCCTAGGAAAAGGTGTGGCGTCGCGATGCCCAATATGCTTTACACAATTGTCCTGAGGATTTGGCGCCGTGACACCAATTTCTGGCATCGCGACGCTACGGTGAATTTTCAGACACTTTAGAATAATCAATAGCACATGTGCAACATGACTTCAGGGTTTCCTATAAATATAAAATTACGTCTAAAATCATAAGGAGGCTCATTAGACATAACAAAAGAGTTCAAAGCATAAAATTTGAGAGATCCTAAAGAATAGATTGAAGAACAAGGGAATGAGACAAATGTTGTGAAGTCCGGAACCAAAAGGAATTTGATTCGGGTTTTACTCTTTATTTTTCTTCTTCAATTTTTTCTAATTATCATTATGTTATTGACTCAGATGTTGTTGTTCTTTAATGTAGCCATGAACTAATTCTATTTTTTTAGAGTATGACGTAGCCTAATGCTTGAAACTATGTATTAATTGCCAAATAATTTTTACGAAGTTTTGATTCAGTTTATTTATGTTTTCTTGTGCTTAATGCTTCTTATTTGCTGGCCACAAATTGGATGATTGTATATTTGAAATCTATCACTCGGGAGAAGGGATTTTGAATAGGACCCATAAAATATAATCTTGGAAGTTTATAGAGTTCGGGAGAATTTATAATTCCTTGAAAGCCGTTAATAAAGAATCACAAGGCATAATGAATTGTTAATTATTAGATTTTTACAGGGATATCAAAGTCGATAATTAATAATATTTTCACTATTGCTCGGGAGAGGGAGTGGAATACTATATGATTCTTGGCTTATAAACTTAGAAATTGAATAGTAGTTAATTTGGCATCACAAATACATAGTGGATAGCTAGGTGAAATCAGACTCTAGAATTCATCTCATAACTGATCTTGCAATAAAAATTGTTTGGTTTCTTACTTGTTTTTGTTTTTAACTTTCCATTTAATTTAAATTTAGATTGTGTTTCTAGATAAAGTTAGGGTTAGTAATTATAGTACTTAGTGAAAATTGGATTCCAATCCATGTGGGTTCAACACTCATACTTATCATCTACTAAAACTTGACACCGTACACTTGCGGTACGATACCAATTTATAAGAAAATTGGATGGGAAGCCTATCCCCGACCCATAAAGGGCGGTCAAGCCGTTACTGGACGTAAAACCATAGGAAGATGTGAGCCACAATCACAACTATCAGCACATATTTTTAATTTATTGTTTTGATTTCCTTTACTTTAAATTACTGTTTTAATTTACTTTAATTTACTGTTTTGATTTCCTTTACTTTTGCCGACAGTATCTAAACTTTTTGACTTTCACGATCTATTTTACTGTTCATCTGACAATTTTCATTTTATAGGTACTAGTGCATTTATTACTCAACCTTTTTTTAGGATCCATAAATTCATCTCGTCATTTCTCTCTTCAACACATCTAGATAAGAGAGATAGTAAAAAATGGAGAAAACTTCAAGACGACGAGTTACTAATATCTATGTCTTTTGTGGAACTAGCTCTGGAACTAAACCAGATTTGTTGAGGCTGCACAATAATTGGGTAGAGTTATGGCAGAAAGAAACATGAATTTAATATATGGTGGTGGCAATCTTGGATTGGTGGGGTGTGTTTCAAAGGTCGTGCAAGAAGGTGGCAGTCAAGTTTTGGGGATCATTCCAAAACCTTTGACAGAGGAAAACCTCATCGCAAAATCAAATGAAAAAGAACGCATTGTCTCAGATATCTTTGAAAGACTTACTAAAATGACCAATCATGTTGACGCTTTTAATTCTTTACTAGATGGGCTGGGCACGTTGGAAGAAATATTCATAGTTGCGTCATGGGCGAACTTGAACATTCACCAAAAACTCATTGGACTAGTTAATGTTGATGGTTTTTTCGATTTTCTTTTTGTATTCCTTGAGGATGCCAAAAGAAATGGGTTTATTTCAAAACCGGTAAAAAAATATCTTCCTAAATGCAATAAAAGCTTATAATTTAATTGACCAACTCTTGGCTTATGAACAAAAAATAGACCCAATTATTTCCAAGTTGAACTGGTCTGGTAACGATCGTGCCAAGAAGCATAGAGTTGACTTGAATCTTAATATGTAATTTTTTTCTTTTAAAAAATCATAGATTCAATTGCCAATTCCACACTAACCAGGTGATTTCTTCTAAACTCTACTTCTTATTTTTCAAACACTGGGGACAATGTCTCTAATTGGTTGGGGGGAGAGGATACTTGATTAGATAATTTTTGTTTTTATGTTTCGTTGCTGTGTTTTTCATTCAAAAACATATTTTTTTATGTTGTTTTTGCTTTGTTGTTATTTTGTGTAAAAAAAATATTGTATTGATTTTCTTTTGTGTTTTTTCAAAAAAAATACACACAAACTAACAACAAAATTTTTACTAACCAAGTAGAATTGTTGTTCAGATGTGGTTGTGTAAGGAGTTTTCGCTCCTGAGCCGCATCTCAAAATAATTCGTAACAAGTTATTTTTGTTCCTTTCTTTTTGAATCATTTAAATTTATGAATTCTCCATAATATTGATTAAAATGATCTTCATAAGCTCATTTGACATGTATTATCAACATACACGGTAACATATGATCATGGGTTGTAACTGAAAATTTTATAATATTCAGTTCTCTAGTTTGTTGGAGGTAACATCTAAAGGCAGTGGAATTTATATTTTTATTCAAAAAATAATAATAAATAAATAAAACTAATCATGCTTTTACTTAGTAACCGGAAATCTTGCCTCAGCAAGTAGTGATTGTTCGCATAAAACGGTAGAACTTGAGTTAGTTTAATAAAAAAAAATAAAAAAAAAATATGTGTGAATAATTTTGATTTTGTAGCCTCTCTAACTCACGCAATTAAGTCCATAAGGGTGTTTTAACACTTAGTGCCCTAAGGCCAACTGGTCTGGGAGTCATTGGCCCAAAGTTCGTTACATGGGTTAAAGAGAAAGCTTAAGAAAATCAAACACTTTTTCTTTTTAACATATGAGATCCAAGCAATTAAGTTCGTATGGATGTCTTAACACCTAGTGCCATAAAGCCAACTGGTTTGGGAGTCACTGGCCCAAAGCTCGTTACAAGGATTGGAGATGTATTATTATTATTTTTTTAAAAAAAAAAACTATTTTTATGTTTATAAATGAATTTACATTGCCAAAAAGGTGTGAATTCTGATATAACTCTAGGAAAATAATATTACTCTCTTTTCATCAAGACTTGTGAATATTGTGGCCACAATAAATTGATTGATACCTTATTTTATGTATGTATGGAAGAAGGGTAAAAAGTAAACGAGAATTTACTTATTTGATAATTTAGAAAGAAAAAAATAATTACTAATTTAGATAAGAATTTGTCTTTTTAAAGTTTTTTCGCTTAAATTACTAGGGACTAGTAATAAGCTGGTTGGGGGTGTGATGAGTATTAAAAAGTGTACGTTTAATAACAGAGAAACTAATCATTTTACACTTATAATTTCATTAATCCCCTTAATTTAATATATTTGTAGGCAAAATAATAATTTGAATGCTCATCAAGAAAAATGGATACGAAAACTAAATTTCAAGGCCAAGAAAACCTAAAAGAGCGTGACAACTAGATTCGAATCAACCTTGAAATTTTTCACTGTCAAGACAAATCACAACTTTCACACTTTGATACTCCCAAATCAAGATCAAAAATTGCATGTAGCTGTGACCGCTGGACCCCATTGATCTTACATCATATTGACTTTTGTATGCCATTTTGATCATTGATGATGGTAGCTTTCTTAAGTTAAAAATAAATAACCGAAAGGTGAATTGGCCTTTTGTGACAATTCCCTTTTGAAATTATCAAGTGAGAGGTGTTGAGCCTCTCACTATAAATAAAGGGTTCGACAACTCTCAAAATTCAGCTTCTTTAACATTTTCTCGCTGGAAATTTATGAAGGGATCCAGCTCTTGTGTGTCATATTTTTTAAGCTTTCTTGTAATTTCTTTTTGTAACGACCGGTAATTCTACTACTGTTACATTATAGTGCCATGATATTGCGGGACGAAGGTATCACAATATAAATTACGTTTGGACACATATATACTTGCGGAACGACTTTGGGGACAATCGATAAATTCTTCGGAAATCCGATACGAGATTCTAAGATATTCCATTTCAGATAACCCACGGTAATTAGGCGTAACTTTCTCATATGAACTCGGATTCTTATGAATTGTATATCGTCGGAAATCTGAGATCGAGATCTACAACTTTCACGTTGAACATGTTTCCAAATTCGGACTTGAAATATGTCAAAAATGTAAGTCAAATATTTGGATGAATAGTAATTTCGGGCTCAAGTTTAAGAATCTCAAACTTTCCACACACTTCTACACTTTTCTCCAACCTTCCAAATATCATACAACCCCTACTATATAAAGAGTACACTATTCACCAAATCAAAATTTTTAACAAAATGAAAGGAGAAACCGTAAGAAGAAGAAAAGAGAGAAAGAGAAAAAAAAAAAAAGAGAAGAGAAAGGAGAAAATGGAAAAGGATGGCAAAAACCATTCTCCAAAAGCTTGAAGGAAGAAGAACAAGTAGTGAAGGCTTGAGGAATGAAGAAAAATCAAGAGAAATGAGGTAAGACAACTTGACCCAAATTGTTGAGTTTTTAAGTTTTGATGATTATAGTAAGTTCATTGACTTGGTAGTGATGATGAATAAGTGATTTTTGTGCTAATAAAATGGTAATTGGAGAGAAACCCTAACTTATTCAATTTTAGGTAAAATTAGGAAAAGATAATAGAATGGATATAAGATGAAGTTGAGTGAGGTATTGGTAGTGTGGTGAATATTATTTGAAGCCAAATGGAATGGTTTATGCAATAGAAAAATTGTTATAGAAGTTTGGGGATGCATTTGGAAAGACTTAAGCATGAGGAAACAAAGGCAGAAACCTGGAAATCAGGTTCGCGTCGCGACGCAAAATGGTTTCGCATCGCGACGCATAGAAGAAAATTTAGGGCCGATTCTGGAATGGTTGCGTCGCGACGCGAGATGAAAATATCCCCAAAATAGTTTTTAAATCAGTCCAGTTCCACCCCAGCATGTTAGAGACCACCTTTAGGGTCTCGTATCAGTTTGTATGCATATATTACGTCTTATTCTGAGCGTGATGTATTAAGTGACGATAGTACGGACTTGAATTGAGAAAGTTTAACCTAGTTCCGAAACTCATCTCATGGTTTGTAATCTAACCAAGATATAATTTATAGACCATTACAGGAATCGTATTCTCTTCCGTCGAAGCGTTACAGCACCAGGCAGATTCCAATAAGTGAGTGGACACTTCTCCTTTCAAGTTGATTTTCTTATTGATTTATTATTTATGAAACGAGATTTACTTTTTCAACACATAGGGCGTTAGCTATATCTGTTTTCAGTTTTATGTTAAATGAAATGTTTTATACAGCTTTGAGATTTAAAACATGAGTTTTATGTTTTTCGGGGCATGGGGAAAAGACCCACCCCAGTATGCAACTTGATACAGTTGGAATTGACGGACAGAGACAAGTGCACATGTAGAGGATTGGAGGGACGACGATACGTAACGCCCAGAGATCATAGTTCAAGGCTAGGGGGACGGCAATACGTAACGCCCCTAGACCCTAGTTTCAGAGCTTGGAGAGTAGCATAGATCTGCACCCCCAGTTCTAGTATGTGGCTTGGGGGACGGCGATACGTAACGCCCCATGACCACCAGTTTCAGGGACAGTTGTGGCATGCTTTAGGGGACGGCAATACGTAACGCCTTAAAGTCATGGATTTGCATTGTTGGCTCCAGTTAGGTGTATGGGGACGGCGATACGTAACGCCCTCATACGTCAAGGTTTTTCAGATACAGAATAGTTTACAGTTATTAGATTTTCATTAAACAGTTTTCAGAAAATCAGATATCAGAAATAGTTTTCAGAAACCAGACTTTCGAAAGCAAAAATAAGAAAGATAAGATTTATAACAGAGTTTTCGAAGTAAAATTTTCAGAAAAAGAGATTTCATATAGTTTAATTCTGAAACTTTGGTTTTAGACCAAATGATTTTATATCAGTATTTCAGTTGTTTTTATCGTCCACTCACTTAGATCGTACGACGATCTAACCCCCCCACTCTCAGTTTTCTTATTTTGTAGGTATTCCCGGAGGACAAGCTCGAGAGGACGGATACTGATGCAGTCACTAGGGTATGGAGTCCACCAGTTCAAGACAGGGAGAGAGTAAGAGTCCAGTCAGAGTCATACAGGAGTCATGTATTAGTCTTAAGTAATATGATAGTCATTGTAAACATATGTTATTAAGTTTACAGTTATGATCATTGAGTTTGTAATTCATGTTGATGTGTTTTGCATTGGTTCTATACTTAAGAGTTTGATTGAGAAATGAGTATAATGTAGTGTATAGTCATAAAGACAGTGGCTCAGGGGAATAGTACGGCATATTCCCTACCGGTAGTATTTCCCATAACGGGGATGTTACAAAGATGGTATCAGAGTATTGTCTAGGGAAGTCGGTGACTGCAGTGGGCAGAGTGTTGGGGGTTTTGTATACGCAGTATGTTCGGGATACTCGTTTGCAAGGCACTACCTCTCCAGTATCTGATCCCCGAGTACGTCCTAAAGCTATATAGACAGGTTAGAAAGCCTTCTTAGATTATTCGAATAGCATTCCTTATGAGAACTATTATACTTTAAATCCAAGTTAAGAAATATTCTTTAAGTTATTCCGACCTATTACCATAAGTACAAACGAGCTATGAAATCAGACAGTAAAATTTTAAGAAAAATTACCAAGGGAGTGAGAAATGAAAGATAAAAGAAAGTAAAGAAAGATGTATAAGAGTGTAAGTAGCCAGAGATAAAGAAAAGTAAATGGATAGAAATAAGACAGTCAAATTCTGAGGATATTTACCCTGGACAATAGAAAGAGAATAGGAAAAGCCTGAACAAGTAATAGAGTGCCTAGAAGATGTAAGATCCCTTCTGTAGGAGCGAAGCGGGGTTTACCGCTATGCCTATGATGCTCGGCGACCACGACACTGTTGGGCTCGCAGCCCGTAGAGAGTACGGAGTAGCCCGCGGGGACTAAACCGGAGAATAAGGGTGTCGCCACCCAATGTGAACTGGGAAAGTAATTTAAGGCCGCACTCACCCTCGCAAGGGAAGGCCACAAACCGTTCGGTTCAGAATGGTCCCTTACTTATGCCAGTATAATGGACGGGTTCACACAATGGTATAGCCAAGTCTTAATGCAATTCATACATAAAAGCGAATAAAAAATGTAATAACATACCCAAGCAAATAATAATCACAATAACACGATTCCAAAAGCATATTAGATTAAGAAACACGAGATGCAATAACGAAAATCAATCAAAAGCGGGAAAAGCGTCAATAAATAAATAGCAAATAAAATGGGGGGTTAATCGTGCATATATGAGTATTTCCCGAGTGGTACGTGGAGTTGTATCCCAAGTACATACCGCAGTACCGTCCATTCGGATTCGGCTATAGAATTTACGTCTTGGTTTCCATCCGATATACCGCAAGGGATAACAACACACATAAACATTAATGCAATATAAATAAAAAATAGGCATGAAATAATAAAATAATCCGTATGAGGGTAATCACCAACATGAACAAATAAAATAAAGGGGAAATAATAAAATAACAATAAATAGATAAAAAGATAAATAACAAACTAAATGCGAAATAATAAAATATCGAGATGAAAGTGAATAAATAGATAAATAAATAAGGATAAATAGCGAAATGCCAATGAAAGAAAGAATGTGACCAGAAATTTGGTCGTCTTTGATGTAAGACTTCGCATACCCGGCTGGACGTATTTCACGTCCAGCTAGGCATGCAGCGTCCAGAACTATAAAAATAAATAGGGTAAGGGTGCCCTCAGGTCTTACCTTTCAAGTTGCTTTCTTGGAAGTGTGTTAGGCCGTTGCCGGAATGATGGAAGCTTGGTTCGCTGGTTCGCTGTTTCTGGTTGGTGGTTCAGTATTTCTAGCTGTTGTTTTGCTATTTCTGGTTACTATTTTACTATTTCTAGTTGTTGTTTTCTAGTTGTTATTTTACTATTTCTGGTTGCTGTTTTGCTGTTTCTTGTTGCTGTTTTCGAGTTGCTATTTTGCTGGTTGCTCTGTTTACTGTTTTTGGCTATTTTTTGCTGGTGTTTTTGGTTGTTTTTTGATGCTCTTTTGGTTGTTTTTAGCTGTTGTTTTTGGTGTTTTGGCTGCAGGTTTGGGCTGTTGTTTTTGGTATTTTTGCTGCTGTTATGGGCTGCTATTTTTGGTGTTTTTGTTGATGTTTTGGACTGTTGTTTTTCTTCTTGTTTGTGTTCATTTTTTTGGTTTTTTGGTGGCTGGTTTCTTTCGGTGATGGTGGTTGTTTGGTGGCTGGTTTCTTTCAGGGATGGTGGTTGTTTAGTGGCTGGTTTCTTTCGGTGATGGTGGTTGTTTTGGTGGCTGGTTTCTTTCAGTGATGGTGGTTGTTAAAGAAGAAGAAGAGCTTAGGGTTTTTTGTTTGGTGATGATTGTCGTCCAAAAGCCTTAGAAAAAAAGAAGAAGAGAAGCCTCCCACTTTGATGATTTGGTCTCTCTTTTATAATGATTTTGAGGGTTCTCTAAACAAGGAAACAAATCATGTTGATTTGGGGAATTTATTTTGGGAAAGAATCTCAAATTTGGTGATGAGGATCTCTCAAATCTTGTAATTTGGAAAGGATGGGATTTCAAATCTTGTTAAATTGGAAAGTGATTTAAGGGGATTTTAGCATGTGGAATGCATGGGATTTTATTTATTTGGGAATATTTGGGCGTGCATGGTGGATTGTATGGGCTTTGGGCATGTGGATGGATTGCATGGGGTCTTGGGCCGATTGTGTGGGTTGTAGGGTAATGGGCCGGTTGCAAGTGTTTGGGGTTTGTCCAAGGCTAAGGTTTGAAACAGCGGCTAAGTGAATCCGAGGCTGGCTAGTGAGTCTGAATTCAATGAGGTGTTAATTTTGGAGGTTTTCCTTCCTTCCGACATTCGTTTTTCGCAACTTCTGTAACTTTTCAGGTAGTGCCTCCATACAAGGCTCATCATCGAGCTCATGTAAAAATACAGTGTCTACAGTCGCCCCCACTTTGATGGGGCTTGTGCAGTGTGTGACAGTGACAACCCTATCAAAGTCATGAATGCATTTTTACTTACCTGGTTCGTCGGCCGTTGCCGGACTTACCTGTTGTTTCGCGGCTTTTGTGAGATGCTTCGATCTCTGAGATTTGTTACCGAACTGAGTTGATTTGATGGCGAGGTGCTTCGACCCCTAGGCTTTATTCCCGAACCATGCTGGGTGTGAGATACTTTGATCTCTGGCTTTATTCCCGATATGTGCTGAGTTGATGGCGAGGTGCTTCGACCCCTGGGCTTTATTCCCGAACCATGATGGGTGTGAGATGCTTCAATCTCTGGGCTTTATTCCCGTACTGTGCTGAGTTGATGGCGAGGTGCTTCGACCCCTGGGCTTTACTCCCGAACCATGCTGGGTGTGAGATGCTTCGATCTCTAGGCTTCATTCCCGAACTGAGTTGAGTTGATGGCGAGGTGCTTCGACCTCTGGGCTTTATTCCCGAACCATGCTAGGTGTGAGATGCTTCAATCTCTAGGCCTTATTCCCGAACTGAGTTGATTTGATGGTGAGGTGCTTCGACCCATGGGGTTCATCCCTGCGAGATGCTTTGATCTCTAAGATTTATTCCTGAACTGAGTTGATTTGATGGTGAGGTACTTCGACCCCTGGGGTTCATCCCTGCGAGATGCTTCGATCTCTAGGATTTATTCTTAAACTGAGTAAAATTAGCGAGGTGCTTCGACCCCTGGGATTCATCCCTGCGAGACGCTTCGATCTCTATGATTCATTCACGAACTGAGTTGATTTGATGGTGAGGTGCTCCGACCCTTGGGATTCATCCCGGAGAGATGCTTTGATCTCTAGGATTTATTCCCGAACTGAGTTGATTTGATGGTGAGGTACTTCGACCCATGGGGTTCATCCCTACGAGATGCTACGATCTCTAGGATTTATTCCCGAACTGAGTAAAATTAGTGAGGTGCTTCGACCCCTGGGATTCATCTCTGCGAGATGCTTCGATCTCTAGGATTCATTTTCGAACTGAGTTGATTTGATGGTGAGGTGCTTCGACCCCTAGGCTTCATTCCCTGTGAGATGCTTCGATATCTAGGATTCATTCCTGAACTGAGTTGATTTGATGGTGAGGTGCTTCGACCCCTGGGCTTCATTCTCGAACCATACTGGGTGTGAGATCCTTCGATATCTGGTCTTCATTCCCCAACTGAGTTGAGTTGATGGCGAGGTGCTTCGACCTCTGGGCTTTATTCCCGAACCATGCTGGGTGTGAGATGCTTCGATCTCTAGGCTTTATTTCCTGAACTGATTTGATTTGATGGTGAGGTGCTTCAACCCCTAGGGTTCATCCCTGTGAGATGCTTCGATCTCTATGATTTATTCATGAACTGAGTTGATTTGATGGTGAGGTGCTTCGACCCATGTGGTTCATCCATGCGAGATGCTTCGATCTCTAGGATTTATTCCCGAACTGAGTTGATTTGATGGTGAGTTGCTTCGACCTCTGGGATTCATCCATGCGAGATGCTTCGATCTCTAGGATTCATTCCCGAACTGAGTTGATTTGATGGTGAGGTACTTCGACCCCTAGGCTTCATTCCCGAACCATCCTAGGTGTGAGATGCTTCGATCTCTGGGCTTCATTCCCGAACTGAGTTAAGTTGATGGCGAGGTGTTTTGACCCCTAGGCTTTATTCTCGAACCATGTTGGGTGTGAGATGCTTCGATCTCTGGGCTTTATTCCCGAATTGTGCTGAGTTGATGGCGATGTGCTTCGACCCGTGAGCTTTATTCTTGAACTATGCTGAGATGATGGTGAGGTGCTTCGACCCCTGGGCTTTATTCTCGAACCATGCTGGGTGTGAGATGCTTCGATCCATGGGCTTTATTCCCGAACTATGATGAGGTGATGGCGAGGTGCTTCCAACCCTGGGCTTTATTCTCAAACCATGATGGGTGTGAGATGCTTCAATCCCTGGGCTTTATTCCCGAACTGTGCTGAGTTGTTGGCATTTTGGTCCATCTGCGTGACTTTTCGATCCGCTGGGGAGTTTTTTCTATGATGGTGTGGTGCTTCGACCTCTGGGATTCATTCCCTAACTATTGATAATTCCCAAAACTGTTGATAATGGTGGTGAGGCACGTCTCCCCCTGCTCGTCCTCATTCCCGAGGAGTTGCTTGTCCTCATTCCCGAGGTTGTTGTCCATTCCTGGAGTGTTATTCTCGGCTTACTGGTCCTCATTTCCGAGGAGTTGCTCGTCCTCATTTACGAGGTTGTTCTCCATTCCTGGAGTGCCATTCCCAGCTTGCTCATCCTCATTCTCGAGGAGTTGCTTGTCCTCATTCTCGAGGTTGTTCTCCATTCCTGGAGTTCCATTCCCGGCTTTCTCGTCCTTATTCTCGAGGATTTTCTCATCCTCATTCCTGAGGATTTGCTCGTCCTCACTCCCGAGTTTGTTCTCCATTCCCGGAGTGCCATTCCTGGCTTGCTCGTCCTCATTCTCGAGGAGTTGCTTGTCCTCATTCCCAAGGTTGTTCTCTATTATCGAGGCTTGCTCGTCCTCGCCGCTTTTCTTTTTCTTCAAAGCCTGCAAAAATAAACCAAAAATTACATGTATGCGACGTGTATTCATGTATGCATGGATGCATTCCCTATTCTGATGGGGTTTCTTTGTCCTATTGGCTTGATGTCATCCTTGGTTAGGCATTCCTTGTGCTAGATGGTTTTCCTTCACCCCTTTAGGGATCCTCTTGGCCTTTGGTGCCCATTTTCCTATGAAAAGTCTTTGGCCGCCCCATTGGCCTACTTACAGTTTCCTCCCGTCAATTCTACTCTGGTGATTGATAAGTGTAAGAAAATGTACTTTGAAACATCACTTATTCTGATTTATTGCTAAGTATTAGTCCTATATCTAATATTTTGTTGCATAATTTTCATTATTACATAAATTTAGAAAGTATCTATTATTTAAATTAATATTAGTAATTTTTCTCATTATTATTTGTAGGATTTAAAAGGGAAAAAGAGATTAAAAGAATAGAGAGTCAGCCGAAATTTTGACCAAGAAAAGCTTGCACGTGGGCCCTTGAATAAATTAATTAGGTTTCAATTTGTTTGACTTTATAAAAGCAAGGTGGGGCCGCTGTTGATGAAGAATTGGAGAAGAGAACACGTGGGCATTAGGGTTCTGCTTTTACTTATTATAAAAAGGCCATGCAATGTAAATTTTGAGGAGAGCTGCGCGAACAAAGAAGAAAAATATTGAGAAGCTCCAGGAGCCTGCGCATAACACAAAATAAAAGGCTGCCGAAAGGCAGAAAGCAGAAGCAGTGTCGGCTGCCTGAAGACTCTGCCGAGGAGAAAATATTAAAGGGCTGCAGTGCGTGAATTGTTTTATATTTTGGAAGCAGTACCGAGTGCAAAAACGCATAAGCAGAGAAAAATCAGAGCACTGCCGAGAGTTCGGAGAAGAAATCAGAGCCCAGAAGCCGGGACACAGAGCCGTGATGATTCAGAATAATATTTCTCTCCAATCCCGGGTTATTTTTATTTCTTTTATGAAGAACTAATCCTCTAGGCGAAGCTAGGGGATGAACTCTTGTGTTGATTTTTATTATTTGTGTTTTTGATTCCTACGAACCTTTTAATCGTTTAATATAATTAATGTTTATTATTTTCTATTATCTTTCGATTTATTAGCCCAGAAATTATGTATTGTTAAATCCCATATAGATCCAGTCATGCTTCTTCTATGTGTGGTTTGCGAATTTAATTGTGACTGGTAAAGTTGTTTTGCGTGTTGGTCTTCTGCTGCAGTATTGCCTGAGGGTATATTGTCGACGTTAGATAACTCGTAACGATGACTTTTGTGTGCTGTTAACATAGAGAAAATAAACATTAATTACCTTAGAATTTGAATATGTGTAGAATTGAATATTTTCCGGTTGTTGGTTTGGGAAGTGAAACCTTCAATTGTGTAACAAAAGGAATTAATAACTAAATATATGAATTTGATGCAAGAGGGATTCCCGAAGCTTTGTCATATTTCTCTACCATTATCCTTAATTATCTTTTCTATTATTTTATTTATCTTTATTTTAATTACCAATCTTATCATCTTATTTATTAAATTACCGTTAATGTTTTTGCTTAAGTGAATTAGTTCCATTGTAACCTTCTCTCTGAGGAATCGACACCCCAGCTATACTGCGATAACCGCAAGTCATTTTTGGGCGTAATCAGTGATTGCTCAGTTCTCTTTGGTCTCATGGCTCAAGATATCGTTGTGTCCCTTATTCGTCGGGTGGTAGACTGGTCATCCCCAGACCTGACTCAGCTTTCTACTCTCTGCTACCTGCACCGGGTCAATGTGGATTACGCCTTTTTGAAAGCGACCTCATCCTTTTGGGATCATGTCTTCCGATTCTCAGGTTTCTAAATGTGCCATCTCCCTAAAATTGGACTCCATTGTCCGTCACTATGTGGTGTGGCATTATGTATCGACATACTATATTACGGGCTATGAAATAGTCCCAATAGTTACACATATTATTATCCTCAGAGAAAGCCCAGTAATGAAACCAGAGAACCTTCAAAACACTCAATGCAACTCAAATCCAAGTCTTTGAATAAATCATCTAAGCCAGACTCACAGTGTGTGTGTGTGTGTGCAAAGGTTCATTTACAGCTTGATTCCTAGGTAAGCCAACTCAATGATTTCGTTTCAAAAATTGGGATTGATGGGTCAAACCAACCTAGATATCTCAATTATGCTCTACAATTGCTTTTTTTGTGCTCAATATGGTATGATTTTCTTTTTCTTTCTTTTTCTTTTTTTTCTTTTTTTTTGCAACACACCTACCCTTTAAGGTAGCATTTCTCCTCATGGTGGTCCTAACACTCGCCTATGGGTAGCTTCATGCTTCTCGGTTATATGTGGTTTAATTTTTTTTCTTTAGAGACTTTTCTTTTATTTTCAACCATACCACACATCATAACACAAGTAAATCATGATAGACATCTACGCAAACGGTCATTCATCGACCTCTAATTTCTTCAACTAGTCACTTTGCCAACTACTCAAGTTTTCACTGCTAAAAACATATAATTAAGTGCTTACGAGTCTAACATATATCAACTATTCAAATTGTCAGATAAAAGTACATCAAGAACTTATTGTTTCTAAGATTTCACCCTAAAGCAAACAATTTCATCATTGGACTTATGCTTAACTATTAAGGACTAAAAACAAACAATGTTTTTTTCTCTGGCTGAAGGCCCCCCAATGGTCTTTCTACTCTGGCTGTAAAATTTTATGTTCTCACTGTGCGGGGTACTGTCAAATTGGCCCCAACGTTGGTCAAAGCTTGTAGTTGCTCGGTAATTTTGGTGATGTTGGTCTCCAATTGATCCATGCGGGAATCTTCACTGCCTGATGCATCCATGCTTGCTAATCTTTTCTTGACAAGTCCTCATTTTTCTCTAACCCAACGGATATCTATGATTGCTTTTAAGACAAAAGGGTTAACATGATGCGTGTATGCATGAGATGCATGTGGTTATCAAAATAGCATATATCCTTCCGACCTTATTCCTCCCACACTCGTGGTAAGTCCATTTTTGTCATAGGTATGGCTTATTTTATGCACCATTGTGGGGTACACAAAATTTTTCTCTCCTACGCTACAGGGGTGAACCTTGGCTACCTCAGTCCTTTTTCATCAGCAACAGACAAAGACCGCCCATTTACAAAATTGACTAAGCCTATTAAGGGGATCGTTCCATTGTCTAGAAACGATGAATTGGGCAATCAGTAATCACGGTTGTGGCGGGGATGGACTTGGAGATATTCAAAAGTCTACAAATATACCATAAAAAGGTGTACCCTTCCTGGATGAAAGCCAATGTGGATATCAGACTCTGACATATACGAATCATGTTCGGACCTTCTAAGCCCATCAAGGTTTTCATACAAGTTGGCCAGTTATCTTTTTAAAGCGTTCAATCAGATTATCGCAGGGTGCAAACTTGTCCCAGTTGAAAAGGCCCAACAGGTTTACACTTTTGCGATAAGGTGGCTAAATAACTTCAAATGATAGGGGGCCCAAACACAAGGTGGCCCATCGTCATTTTGAAAACTTTTGGCCCAATTACCATAAGATGTAAACTTATCCCAGTTTAAGTGGCCCAACAAGTTCGTATCCTATGACGAGAGGTCCAAATGGATCCAAATGATTTTGGTCCCAAACACAAGCATATGGGTAGCTTCTATAGGACATATAACTATGGTTCATATGTGGCTTACAAGGGTATGGATAAAGGCTCTCATCGGCGAAGGGTTGCCCACAACTAGGTCTCCCCACTCAAGGGTTCGAGCGATCAAGTGAGCGCGCCTTTTTTATACCCTAGGGTACGTGCCAACGAGTGATGGTTATAATTACATAATTATCCGCCGTCCTGAATGAAAGCGACTTCATGATACATGACGCCATCGAGGTAAGAAGGGTATGCAAAATATATGAGACATGGGTAATCAAACCTAAAGCCACGGACACTACAAGGCATTGTTTCGGGGCCGATTCTCTATCCCCAGTGGATTCACCATTTGTAGGAGTGAAGCAGGGTTTACCGCTATGCCTATGATGCTCGGCGACCATGACACTATTGGTCTTGCAGCTCGTAGAGAGTACGAAGTAGCCGCAGGGGACTAAACCGGAGAATAAAGGAGTCACCACCCAGTGTGAACTGGGAAAAGATTTAAGGCTGCACTCACCCCTCGCAAGGGAAGTCCTCAAACCGTTGGGTTCTGAATGGTCCCTTACTTATGCCAGTATAATGGACGGGTTGACATAATGGTATGGCCAAGTCTTAATGCAATTCATACATAAAAGCGAATAAAAAATGTAATAACATTCCCAAGCAAATAATAATCACAATAAAACGATTCCAAAAGCATATTATATTAAGAAACACGAGATGCAATAACGAAAATCAATCAAAAGCGGGAAAAGCGTCAATAAATAAATAGCAAATAAAATGGGGGTTAATCGTGCATATATGAGTATTTCCCGAGTGGTATGTGGAGTTGTATCCCAAATACAGACCGCACTACCGTCCATTCGAATTCGACTACGGAATTTACGTCTGGGTTTCCATCTGATATACCGTAAGGGATAACAACACACATAAACATTAATGCAATATAAATAAAAAAAATAGGCATGAAATAATATAATAATGCATATGCGGGTAATCACCAACATGAATAAATAAAATAAAGGTGAAATAATAAAATAACAATAAATAGACAAAAAGATAAATAAAAAACTAAATGCGAAATAATAAAATAACGATGAAAGTGAATAAATAAATAAAAAATGATAAATAGCGGAATGCCAAAGAAAGAAAGAATGTGACCAGAAATTTGGTCGTCTTTGATGAAGGACATCGCATACCTGGCTGGACGTATTTCACGTCCAGCCAGGCATGCAGCGTCCAGAACTATAAAAATAAATAGGGTAAGGGTGCCCTCATGTCTTACCTTTCAAGTTGCTTTCTTGGAAGTGCGTTAGGCCGTTGCCAAAAGGATGGAAGCTTGGTTCACTGTTTCTGGTAGCTGGTTCGCTGTTTCTGGTTGTTGTTTTGTTGTTTCTGGTTGCTATTTTGTTGTTTCTGGTTGCTGTTTTCTTGTTGCTATTTTGCTATTTCTTGTTGCTTTTTTGCTATTTCTGGTTGTTGTTTTCTAGTTGTTATTTTACTGGTTTTCTGGTTGCACTGTTTGCTGTTTTTGGTTGTTTTTTTGGCTGCAGATTTTGGTTTTTTTTGCTGCTATTTTGGTTGTTTTTAGCTGCTATTTTTGGTGTTTTGGCTGTTGTTTTAGGCTGCTATTTTTGGTGTTTTGGCTGCTGTTTTGGGCTGTTGTTTTGCGCTGCTGTTTTGGGATGCTATTTTTGGTGTTTTGGCTGTTGTTTTGGGCTGTTGTTTTTGGTGTTTTGGCTGCTGTTTTGGGCTGCTATTTTTCTTGTTGTTTGTGTTCCTTTTTTTGGTTTTTTGGTGGCTGATTTCTTTCGGTGATGGTGGTTGTTTGGTGGCTGGTTTCTTTCGGTGATGGTGATTGTTTAGTGGCTGGTTTCTTTTGGTGATGATGGTTGTTTTGAGGGCTGGTTTCTTTCGGTGATGGTGGTTGTTAAATAAGAAGAAGAAGAAGAGCTTAGGGTTTTTTGTTTGGTGATGATCGCTGTCCAAAAGACTTAGAAAAAAAGAAAAATAGAGAAGCCTCCCACTTTGATGATTCGGTCTCTCTTTTATAATGATTTGGAGGGTTCTCTAAACAAGGAAACAAATCATGTTGATTTGGGGAATTTATTTTGAGAAATAATCTCATAAATTTGGTGAGGAGGATATCTCAAATCTTGTTATTTTGAAAGGATGGGATTTCAAATCTTGTTAAATTGGAAAGTGATTTGAGGGGATTTTAGCATGTGGAATGCATGGGATTTTATTTATTTGGGAAGATTTGGGCGTGCACGGTGGATTGTATGGGCTTTGGGCGTGTGGATGGATTGCATGGATTCTTCAGCCGATTGTGTGGGTTGCAGGTAATGGGCCGAGGTGTTTGGGGTTTGTCTGAGGCTAAGGTTTGAAACAATGGCTAAGCGAATCTGAGGCTGGCTAGTGAGTCTGAATTAGATGAGGTGTTAATTTTGGAGGTTTTCCTTCCTTCCGACATTCATTTTTTGCAACTTCCATAACTTTTTAGGTATTGCCTCCATACGAGGCTCATCATCGGGCTCATGTAAAAATATAGTGTCTACACCTTCCTTTCTTCGAACATTCCTTCAAGCTGAACTAATAGTCTTCAAGTACTTCATGTAGATAGTAAGTTCCCCAAGTAATGAGGAATAGACAGGAAGATAAAAGAAACGAGAGATCAAGGCTAGCCTAGGGAGTTCCCATAGCCAAGAGATGCCAAAAAAGATCTAGAGAACTCCAGATCCCCAAATCCAGACCCAGGTCCTCAAACAGATAAATAAAAGTCATAAACATGAACAATTAGTTACTTTACCCCAAGTTATTCGTTGAGGACAAGACCCTAAGTTATCTAGTTTGTGACCACTTAGTGATACCAGTTAAGGAAGCTATTCTGACAAGAGTTTATCTCATACCTACCTTACGTGAGAAATAGACTCTACCAGGACACAGAATACTAGGACAATGATATTGTAACCCATTGAGAAATAAGATGTTTGCCTTAGTCCCTACCAACACAGATATAGATGACTGAAATGAGCTTAATGATAGCTCATCTTAAGAGATAAAAAGACCTTGAAAGGTAGATCACCCAGGAAAATAGAAAGGAAGTCTTCGAAGATATAAAGAAGATGATTTGGTGTAGCCAAAGATTAAGGCAAGTCAGCACGAGGCTTGCAAAACCAGTAAGAGCCTACACCACAGGTAGACCGAATGAAGTAGAACCCGCAGATTAGTCCAAGTTAGTAGAAATCCATGGAAGTATATAAAATAGACCCATGAGGTTAGAGATATTTAGGAGTAATAGGAGTATCAGTACGAACAGTAGAACAGAGTGTCATGGCTGTGATTTATAGCAAGAGCGGAGAGCAGAAAGTTAGGGAATAGTCAAAAGAATGAACCAACGCTAACCTCAGTACCAAGTTGTAGAGCAAATAAATAGGATATGCAAATGGTAAGAGGAACGCGAGAAGTAATAAGGAAAATTAGTGCATTCGGGCACAAAAATAACATAATGAGAAGATAGTAGTGTAGAGAATTGATGGTGGTTGTGGGACCTTGAAACATGGAGTAGTCGACCAATTTTCTGCAGAATGAATAAAGGTATTTCCTTCCGGAAACTTGGATTCAAGTAAGCATATAGACACTGAACCACACATGTGGACACGTATCCATTCCCAATTTAGAGTCCAGTAAAGAAAAGAACCAGTAAGGAAGAACAATTGAGAGATTAAATGAGTTGTGATATGATTAGACAACTAAATTAGTGAGTTCAATGAATTATAGATAAGGAGTATGAGATGGAATAGTTCGAAGTTATGATAGGTTGAACTAAGTCAAAAGAGACATCGTTGAATTAAGGAATCTGTAAAGAAGTAAGAACTTAGAAGCACAAAAAGAGAATGGAGAATGATTTACAGGAAAAATAATGAATAAAGTTATAAAGAATCGCATGGTAGTGAGAAGAAAAGACTAAGATGAGAATAAAATTTAAATAGCTAAGTAGACTTCGTAAGGAAAAATAACATATAGAGTATAATAGGAATTTGAGAAAGAATAAAGACTTAAGAGGGACAAGCAACAGAAATTAGAAGAAAGAGGTACAAAAGCAAATGATGAAGTGATTAGAGAACATAATTATAGAGGAGGCTCATGATAAGGAATAGTGTAATCTATAGTTAGGTAGCGAATCAAGAATTAACTTGAGAAGGGAGACAATTCAGAAAGTACCTAATGAGAGTATCATAGTGTGAAAACGGGAACTAGCAACATGGGAGTCTCAGACTAATAGATGAACATGACACACAAGCACAACCAGGAAAGCGACAAGATCGAACCCCACCCTCCCAACCCTTAATAGATTGCGACAATAAAGATTAAATAAGAGAGAGTGCGGAGACTGTACAAGAGAGTGTTTTTTCGAGAACATAACTCCAGATGAGTGTTGTAGATGAGGTAGTGTGTTCGATAGTTGAACATGATTAGAAGCAAGTTAAAATAAAAGGACCATAGAGTTTTTAGTAGTAGTGCCCTAGTACAGGAACAAACATTAGATATATACATACACGAGAGCCCTAGGCTTATAAGACAAGCATGAAGGTCTCAGGATAAACCCTCACATTTCCATCCCACATTGGACAACAATCGCATATACGAACCCTTAGGGTTGCTTCAACATGTTCCTAGGAGTAAGTGAAAGTATAATAAGGGAAGACCAAAAACATAAGACCTTTAGATGTAGATCAAGAATGAAACAAAAGTGAGAGATAGTTCTGAGTAAAAGAGTCATGAAAGAAATTGTTAAGTTAAAGCAGTATAAAAATATAGTAGTAGTCAAGTAATAACTGAGATTCCAAGAAACCAAGGTTTGATGAAATGATGGGGATGTTAAGAAAGAAGATATTCCTCAAGTAAAAAGACAGAGACATAGACCAAGAAAGTTCTCAGTAGATAGTAGAATAAAGTAGAGGATGAAAAGAGTGCTAAGAAAAAGTTAGAAGTGAAGCTGTTAATGTGCAACGACGTTAGGAGAGAATACTTAATAAGTAAAGACAAAGTAAGTAACAACAAGGTAATTTTGGTCTGGTAATCATATAAGTACCCAGCCCTAGTCTAAGTTGACCAAACCACTACGTATCATAGTGCAGAATTGAAGAGATAAATTATTACGAATCTGTTATTGGCATGGAAAATGAATTCTCAAGCTACGGAATATTGACAAGTATATGAGTAACGACCCTTGAAAGCAAAGTATGAAAGAATATGAACTTTTGTCAAGACCAAATTGCCAGCATCGATGTTAATAACAAGGAATGTGGTTTAGGCACCAAGGTGCATACAAATAAGCCTGAACTTTAGTTAATTAAGGATGACCATTAAGAAACTATCCAGAAACAATATTTTAAATATAAGTGTCATTGATAGACAGTACTAGTAAGTTAAGTAATTCTAGACCCCCCTTAAATAACGGAGATATTAGAACTTAAACAGAGAAGTTCATAAGTGGTTGAAGTCTAGCAAGGAGAATATAGAGAGCTAAGTGGCTAAGTAATGAGAATGAAATCAAGTTGGACAAATGGAACAAAAAGAATATCAAGTAAAAGTACTATTAATAATGACGAGGACCAAGTCTGAAAAGAGAGTATGGGAAGCCTAATCATAAGTCACCAATATCTCTAATGAGAGTCAAATGTTTTAAGCTAAGGAGAACTTGATCGAATATAACCAAAGATTTAGAGAAAGAGATGTCCTTGGAGACATAGAAGGTTGAGCACAACTAAAATTTCGGAAATAAGGTAGTCCAGGATACCTAGTAAAGATCTTATTAAGCAAAAACGAACTTAAATGATCTTCATTGAAGTTATGAATTCTGAAGCAGTAGTTTATCAAGTGTGACATAAGATTCGAAGAATAAGTTAGATACTAAGAAAGATGAAGAATCTTATTTACTTACTAGTCAATCGGTAAATGATCAATCGAGTAACGATCTTCGTAATTAAGCCAAATAGGATTCTCGATGGTACATAGTAGTTACAGCACAGAACGAGGTTTATAAAGGACCCACAAATCCAATTACCTATGGTAAGATCCTAAGTTTAAGAGGATTCGAGGACGAATCTTATTGAAGGGGGAGAGAATTTGTAACGACCGATAATTCTACTACTGTTACATTATAGTGCCATGATATTGCGGGACGAAGGTATCACAATATAAATTACGTTTGGACATAGATATACTTGTGGAACGACTTTGAGGACAATCAATAAATTCTCCGGAAATCCGATACAAGATTCTAAGATATTCCATTTCGGACAGCCCATGGTAATTAGGGCGTAATTTTCTCATACGAACTCCTATTCTTATGAATTTTATATTTTCGAAAAGATAAGATCGAGATCTACAACTTTCACGTTGAATATTTTTCCAAATTCAGTCCTGAAATAGGTTAAAAATGTAAGTCAAAAATTCAGATGAATAGTAATTTCTGGCTCAAGTGTAAGAATCTCAAACTTTCCACATACTTCTACACTTTTCTCCAACCTTCCAAATATCATACAACCCCTAATATATAAAGAGTACACTATTCACCAAATCATAAATTTTGAAACAAAATAAAAGGAGAAACCGTGAGAAGAAGAAAAGAAAGAAAGAAAGAAGAAAAAGAGAAGAAGAAAGAGAGAAGAGAAAGGAGAAAGGAGAAAATGGAAAAGGATGGCAAAAACCATTCTCCAAAAGTTTGAAGGAAGAAGAACAAGTAGTGAAGGCTTGAGGAATGAAGAAAAATCAAGAGAAAAGAGGTAAGACAACTTGAACCAAATTGTTATCTTTGGAGTTTTTAAGTTTTGATGATTATAGTAAGTTCATTGACTTGGTAATGATGATGAATAAGTGATTTTTGTGTTAATAGAATGGTAATTGGAGAGAAACCCCAACTTATTCAATTTTAGGTAAAATTAGGAAAAGATAATAGAATGGATGTAAGATGATGTTGAGTGAGGTATTGGTAGTATGGTGAATGTTATTTGAAGCCAAATGGAATGGTTTATGCAATAGAAAATTTGTTATAGAAGTTTGAGGATGCATTTGGAAAGACTTAAGCATGAGGAAACAAAGGCAGAAACCTGGAAATCAGGTTCGCGTCGCGACGTAAAAGGGTTTCGCGTCTCGACGTGTAGAAGAAAATTTAGGGCCGATTCTGGAATGGTTGCGTCGTAACGCGTAACACCTTGCGTCACGACGCGAGATGAAAATATCCCCAAAATAGTTTTTAAATCAGTCCAGTTCCACCCCAGCGAGTTTAAGACCATTTTTAGGGTCTCGTATCAGTTCGTATGCATATATTGCGTCTTATTCCGAGTGTGATATATTAAGTGACGATGGTACGGACTTGAATTGAGAAAGTTTAACCTAGTTCTGAAACTCATCTCATGGTTTGTAATCTAACCAAGATATCATTTATAGACCATTGCAGGAATCTATTCTCTTTCGTCGAAGCGATACAGCACCAGCCAGATTCCAATAAGTGAGTGGACACTTCTCCTTTCAAGTTGATTTTTTTATTGATTTATTATTTATGAAATGAGATTTACTTTTTCAGCACATAGGGCGTTAGCTATACTTGTTTTCAGTTTTATGCTAAATGAAATGTTTTAAACAGCTTTGAGATTTAAAACATGAGTTTTATGTTTTTCGTGGCCTGGGGGAAAAACCCACCCCAATATGCAACTTGATACACTTGGAATTGACGGACAGATACATGTGCACATGTAGAGGACTGAGGGGACGGTGATACGTAACGCCCCCATATCCTAGTTCAGGGCTAGAGGATGGCGATACGTAATGCCCTTAGGCCCTAGTTTTAGAGCTTGTATGGTAGCGTAGATTCGCACCCCCAGTTCTAGTTTGTGGCTTGGTGTACGGTGATACGTAACGCCCCAAGACCACCAGTTTCAGGGACAGTAGTGGCATGCTTTGGGGGAAAACGATACGTAACGCCCCAAAGTCATGGATTTGCACTGCTGGCTCCAGTTAGGCGTATGGGGGGACGGTGATACGTAACGCCCTTATACGTCAAGGTTTTTCAGATACAGAGCAGTTTTCAGAAAATCAGAGATCAGAAATAGTTTTCAGAAAATCAGAGATCAGAAATAGTTTTCAGAAACCAGACTTTCGAAAGCAAAAATCAGAAAGATAAGATTTATAACACAGTTTTCGAAGTAAAATTTTCAGAAAAAGAGGTTTCATATAGTTTAATTCTGAAACTTTAGTTTTAGAACCAAATGATTTTATATAAGTATTTCAGTTGTTTTTATCGTCCACTCACTTAGATCGTACGATAATCTAACCCCTCACTCTCAGTTTTCTTGTTTTGTAGGTATTCCCGGAGGACAAGCTCTGAAGGACGGATACTGATGCAGTCACTAGGGTATGGAGTCCACCAGTTCAAGACAGAGAGAGAGTAAGAGTCCAGTCAGAGTCAGACATGAGTCATGTATTAGTCTTAAGTAATGTGATAGTCATTGTAGGCAGATGTTATTAAGTTTACAGTTATGATCATTGAGTTTGTAATTCATGTTGATGAGTTTTGAATTGGTTCTGTACTTAGGAGTTTGTTTGAGAAAGGAGTAATAGTGTCATGTATAGGCATAAAGACAGAGGCTCATGGGAATAGTATGGCATATTCCTTGCCGGAAGCATTTCCCAAATCGGGGATGTTACATTTTTCTTTCAGTAATAAAATTATGAGTGTTTTTATTCAAATTATGAGTAGCTAATTTCTTCCTGCTGGGCTAAAGGGAGAAGGTTTTAATATAAAAATATAGATTAATCTCACTTATATTATAATATATAAATTATAATCTAATGATTAATATTTAATAAAATCCAGTCTATATGGCTGGTTTTATTTATTTGGTATAATTGAGTACTTAATTGGACTTGTTATTGACAAAAGTTATCACCGTCTTTATGGCTGGTTTTAAATATTTTTGCATAGTTAATTCCTGAAATAAATTAATTGGGTAATAATGACAATTTATTTATTATAAAAAGTGAGATTTCTAAATTTGAAATATTAATAGTAGATCCCCTAACCCCAGTATTTTATTTTATTGTTGCAGTTTAAATTAAAATTTTCAATCACTTCAAACAATCCAACCTTTTTATTTTTCACTCAAATTATTATTTTATCTTATTAAAGTTATTCCATGTGGATCGACCCCGGACTTACCGGGTTATTTTATTACTTCAACACTCTTATACTTGAGAGTAATGAACCACTTTTTAAGCGTGTCACGAATCTCTTGGCTAACATTCTCCCAGGATATTTGGTTGCTTTTATATCAAAATGGCACTCCTTCAACCAAGAACTTCAAACTTGAAAATGGTGGAAACTCTCTTTCACTACAAGAAAATGACTCTCTAATAATGCACAAGGATAAATGGCATAAGTGAAAATAAAATTGAATACCAAATGAGAAACTAATGGGGTGTATTTATATACATGTAGGGGTGCCTTTGTAGGCATTCTTTAGTTTAAGGATATAATTCTTTTAAAAGTTATATCCCTCTATATATTCTATCATTCTTAGATGATATATCCCTTCATTTTGTGTGTTTCTCCCAAGACACATGTTAAGGGATAGGGCTCTTAATGGAACTTCTTATAAATATTAGAAAAAATTCCTACATAAATCACATGTTCGAAAGAAACTAATATTAAAGATGATCAAGTGGTAAAAGAAGATGACGAATAATTGTTAAATTATTGACTTCAAGGTCTGCGCCGAAACACTTGCAGTTTAAATTAATGTGAAGAAGAGATGTCGGAGCCAACTTTTTGACTTTGGACCCCATATATTTTTCTGTTAAAAAATCTTAAGTTAAATGGCCCCGCCTAAGTCAAAGTTAATTTGTAGTCTGAATTCATCAACAATACAGCAGCCATTTTGCATAAATTGAAGTCAAATTTAAATGCTGAAGAAAGCATATTTGAAATAACAAGTGGTATCATGTATTTGATTTTTTTTTCAAGAGATCATAACGAAGTGATAAGTCATCTGTTTGCGACACAATCACATAATGGATTTTGATGATGCAATTAGAGTGAAGTCTTCGACGCACAAAAGCAAGACAATACAAAAAGATGTCGAAGCACAACGGTGGTAAAGAGCGAAGAACGTGAAGACTTGCACACATTGAAGAATTTATGTGAAGTCTTAGCTTAGGGCTCTAATTCTAATGTGATTTGATTATTCAAGTGCCTAAGCTCATAGGAAACATGCACATTCACTTATATGAATTAGGTTCATATACAAAATGCTTTAAAAGCTTCATATTTTCTTTTTTGGTACAGAGACCGGCATATCGGTACCTTACCGGTATCCATACCAATGAGATGCTCTGTTTTGCATGCTCACTGGAACCGGCACGAACCTTACCGGTCCCATACCGGTCACCAAACCAGTGAACCTATGGATTGCATGCTTACTGGAACCGGCACACACCAAACCGGCTTCCGTATCGGTCTCATACCGGTGAGCCTAACAGCTAGTTCCTTTACTGGAACCGGCATAACCTAAACCAGTCATCATACCGGTTAACATACCGGTCAAGCTTTTCATATTACACATATACCGGAACCGGCATGACCCAAATCGGTAATCATATCGGTGTCCATACCGGGCTAACGGTCGGGTTCTTCAAACGGTAATATATCCGTTGGAGACTGGCATACCGGTGTCAGAGACCGGCATACCGGTCTCAGAAAGAGATGTTGGGGCTTGCTTTACATTTGACTATAAATTGAAGCCCCAATTCATTTTTGCCTTGCAAGAGACTTAATAGAGAACCTTCATATCATCTCATAGAGCAAAAACAAGAGTGCTTCATAAACCTTCATAATCATATACACTCATACATCAAGCTCACACACACTACACCTTCATATACATTTGTAGTGAGCTTAGATCACTTGGGTAACCAACTCACACAATCTTCTTTATCATTGTGAGTGCCCAAGTGTGTTTTACAACTTCTTTATACAAAACACTTGTGGTTTGTGAAATCCCATCGTTTGGGTAATTGTAAAGGTTTGTGAGTGAGCCTACGTAGAAAACTCAAAGTGTAAAGGTTTGGAGTGCACCTTGCGTAAAACTCTTGGTTGCGAGTGAGCCACGGCAAAAACTCAATTCATAGTGAAAAGCTTTAAGTGTGTTGGCCAGACCACTATAAATCTCGGTGTCCTTTTCTCCATCCTTACACTCTTTACATATTGCAAGTTTTATTTATTACATGCTTATATATTAGAAACATGCATATAGATTGTTTATTACAATAGAGAAAATTGACCTTAAGTTTAATTGGTAAAATAACTTAAAATCGGCAAATAGTTTTAATTCCGCATATTTTAGCCGTAACCCAATTCACCCCCTCTTGGGTATAGTATTTTTTTTTCGCTAGTGCTTGTAGGTAATTTCAGTTGGTATCAGAGTGAGGTATTCTCAACAAAGTCTTAACCGTCTGAGAATAGATCATGGCTTCTACAAGCAACTCATCAAATCTTGCCTAAGGATTTTCAATAACTAGACCTCCATTTTACATCGGAACCGATTACAACTATTGGAAAATAAGGATGTTGAACTACCTTCTAGCCGTTGTTCTGCAATCCTACTTGGTAATTACACGAGGTGCAAAAGGGCCAACGAAGAAGGATAACAATGGGTTTGAGATTCCAAAGCCTACTCTAGAATGGGATAATGAGGATTTAAAACAAGCCTCACAAAATGCTAAGGCACTCAACCAACTCCTTTGTGCTATTGATCAAAATCAAATAAACAAGCTTTCGGAGTGTGGAAACGCATACGAGTTATGGAAGTCTTTGGAAATGATCAACGAGGGCACAAACCAAGTTAATGAATCAAAGATCAACCGGTTTATGTGCGAATTGGAAAATTTCAAAATGGAATCCGGGGAAGAAATTGATCACATGATTTCAAGATTCACAATTATCATAAATCATTTGGGCGCCTTTGGGAAAATCATTGGGCCAACGGATAAAGTGAAGAAAATTCTTAGGTCACTTCCTAAGGAATATAGAAGCTACACCTCCTCTATTAGAGAAGCAAACAACATGAACACTTTGAAGCTAGATGATTTGGTCGAAAGTTGCTTGAATATGAATTGGAGATCAAAATGGATCAAAATGAGGAAGATGGGAAGAGAACAAGAAAGAATTTTGCCTTGAAAGCAAGAAGAAGAGATGATTCAAGCTCAAGTGAAGAAGATAGTGATGATGAGTTGCCAATAATAAACAATAAGGTCAAGAAGCTCCTCAAATCCGCAAAGCTTAAAAGAAAATCAAAAATTGATGAAAAAGAAAAAAGAAAAATGGTCACGGAAGAACAAGAAAATTGTTTGCTATGAATGTAATAAACTGGGTCATATAGCTACCGATTGCCCATTAAAGAAAATGAAAGGAAAGTCCAAGAAAAGGCATCGAAAGCTACTTCAACTTGGAGCGATAGCGACTCCAACTCATCCGAGGAGAAAGAAGTCAAAGACAAAACAATAGAGTTCATGGCTATCGAGGATGAGGATTTTTTCTTTAAAAGCGAAGAAGAAAAGGTACACAACTCTCAAGATTATAATGATTTACTTGATGCTTTTAATGGCTTAAATGAGTTGTGTGATATGCTTAAAAAGAAACTTGAATTGTTTAAAAATGAGCATTCATCACTTAAAAATGAACATGCATCTTGTATGAATAAATTTCATGTTTTAGATAATGAGATCATATGCTTAAAGGCCAAACATGAAAAAGAAATAGCATGCTTAAATTATGAAAATGCATGTTTAAGAGATAAAAAGCTAGAACTTGAAAATGTCATATCTAATATGTCATCTAGCTCAAAAACATGTGAATGTAAATCTATTTTGAATGAAAATATTTTATTAAACACAAAGGTTATAGATTTGCAAAACATAGTTAGTAAATTCACATTGGGACAGAAAAATTTTAATATGCTTATTGGATCCCAAAAATGTGCATTTAAAATAGAAGGATTATGATATAGGCCTTATATTAAAAGAAAATTTTTGAAGAATTATTTTGTTAAGGCATCCGACTCTCATGCTAATATTGCTAAAAATGAAAATATCATCTGTCATGCATGCAATAAGAAATGAAAGAAAATTTTTGAGTGCAAGAACAAAAATGTGATTAAAAATGCATGGATTCCTCAAGGAATCAAGATTAACCCCCATGGACCCAAGAAAGGTTGGGTATCAAAATGCAATTTATAAATTTGTAGGGGGAGCTTTGGGAATGATTTTAAAGAGAATTACAAATTGATCCCAAAGGCTCAAAAAGATGAGGAATGACAACGGTTAAAGGTAAACTCCGCATTCACCAAAACATTGGTACTGTTTCCTCCAACTTGTATTTGTATGCTTATTTCAAATTGGTTAATACATTTTGAAGCATACAAGTGATTAGGCAATATATTCAAACTTCTATTGGTATCAATTATTCATTTGATATCATTAAATGTCTTAATCATACATTTAAACCTCATTTTGTATCAATTAGTGTCACATTGAATTTATTGAGTTAACTGGCATATATGTGATTACTTGATTGATTTGCATATAAAATGATTTTTCCATTTAACATATTTAAATGAAAATAAAATGCATGTATATAGACATAATTTCTCATTGGCATAATGAAAAGCATGAATATTTGATTAATTGGTATCATAATTATGGGAAGAAATCATTAAAAATGCATTGATATTTATTTAATTAGTAATGATTGGTATAAATTTTGAGAAATAATCTATGTATGATTTCTCATCTTATGGCAAAAGGGGGAAATGCCAAAATGTGCATACTTTTAAATTTTGGAATCATCATTTAATGTACACATTAATTGGTATCTCATTTAAGCTTAAAATTTTGCTTCTTCACTTTTTGATAATGTCAAAGAGAGAGAAATCATTAGGAATTAGATTAAAACTTGTTTTACCCTCACCCTTGAATTAAGGGGGAGTTAATGTACTAAAGTGTTTGTCTAAGTCTTATAAAGCTAGTTTGAAGACAATCACACATTGAGGGGGAGCAAAATCGTCAACATTTGGACTCTCATAAGATCACAAGTTTTAAGGGGTTGCCATCATCAAAATGGGGGATATTGTTAGCAACACAATCGCATAATGGATTTTGATGATACAACGAGAGTGAAGTCTTCGACACACAAAAATGAGACAATACAAAAAGATGTCGAACCACAACTGTGGTGAGGAGCGAAGAATGAGGACTTGCACACATTGAAGAATTTATGTGAAGTCTTAGCTTAGGGCTCTAATTGTAATGTGATTTGATTATTCAAGTGCCTAAGCTCATAGAAAACATGCAAATTCACTTAGATGCATTAGGTTCATGTAAAAAATGCTTTAAAACCTTCATATTTGCTTTTTTGGTATAGAGACCGGCATACCAGTACCTTACCGGTATCCATACCGGTGAGATACTCTGTTTTGCATGCTCACTGGAATCGGCACGGACCTTACTATTGGGGTTGGTGCTCAGAGCACCAATCCGGACCGTATTTATGTCTGATTCATGAATACGAAAATCCCCTTATATACGATTATATGCGATTATATCCGGAGCATATAATACTTTATTATATGCGATTAAAGATATCGATTTAATCGTAATTGTTACGAGTTATTTTGATACCCTATAGACCATATGATAGATCTTAAAACACGTTCTTTGTGATCTTTGAGATATTAAGAACGAGTTTATAATTCATGGAGAATGTGATCTGCAACCATTAGGGTAATATTAGTTTTGAGACTAATTATGACGTTAGACAGTCCACGTCATAAAGAGTCACAAAAGATGTAGTGGAAGTGTCAAGAAGGATTCTACTATTTAGTGGAATTAGATGCAGCTTATTAAGTATTGACTTATGAAGTTGCATAGTGACCATATAAATTAGAAGTTTTATATTGGTGTTGTGCTTGCGGTTGTCCTCATAGTATTTTGGATTTGATCCATGAATACTTGGACAACTCAGTAGTTGTAGCACAATACTGATGTAGTGTCTGATTCATATTAATGTATAATTTAGATTCTACAAAATATGAAAGATATTGGCTATGGGAAACGATTGAGTTTGTTCGAAAAACTCATTATGTAATAGCAAACCTACTTCTTGTTGCCTACCTCTTAAGTGCTAGGTGAGCTTTTGAGAGCCATGAGTATACGATACACATTGAGATGTGTATATGATATCGTGGATTGGCACTAGAGAAAGTGGGAGAAATTGTTGGGGTTGGTGCTCAGAGCGCCAATCAGGACCGTATTTATGTCTGATTCATGAATACGAAAATCCCATTTTTCCATAATATTACTTTCTTAGTGGTTACACCTCTTGTTTTTATATACGTATTCGATCTAATTACTATTAGATTGAAACTAAATGTGGTTTAGTGATATGTATATATTAGACAAAGGCCCGATAATATATAATGCAGTACACAGTTACAAAGTTAGTTTGTAATTGACATTGGGAAGTGTCACTGCTAAATGTATATTATCAAATATAGTTTCTGGTCAAGATTTACTAACACGGGTCGGTTAGTCAAATCTGTTGAGACCAGTACATGTCGTATATCGAGACTTGGTCCGATGGTTTATCCCAATAAACCATGAGTCTTGGAAGACTCGTATAGACGTGTAGGTGTTTATAGTGGATAAACACTGAACGAATCACTGAAGATTCTTAATGGATGGTACACCAACGTCAATAAGAATCTTCTCGGGTTGAGTAGCATAGTGGTCCTTCGACTTGAGACACCACTGTGGATGTATGAGATATCCTCCACACTTAGATGGCAGTCACGTCACCGATCTATTTAGATCAAACCTCCGCATGTTCGTTGGGTGTGGACCGATCCTCAGGATATCTTGTGTGTGTCAAGATAGAATCTGTCAGTCCTGTGTACAGGGCATGAGTAGTCCATATTTGATTAGCAATCAGTTAAATCTATGGCCATAATATACTTCAGAAGTGAGTTCCGAATGTTATTTATAGATTGCTAATAGAATCGTTGATGGGATAATACCTATAGAGATTTGACCTTTACATCTATATCTCTGGGATTATCCGGATACCTGTGACGGAGGGATTATACGTATGCAATGACCTCGACCTGTATGAATTTACGGGTGGGTAAATTATGGACACGAAATTGGATTTTGTGACGGATATACCTGAATCTAGAGAGTCTCACTAATGAAATATACTCGTAGAGCACTAGGGCAACTTTTATGAATAATGGTGATTATTTATAAATCGTTTAAACGTTAAACAAAATATACATGCGAACGGACCGAACAGTCATTTTCTAATTAATATGTATTTGTATTTAATATATGATATTATTAAATACACATTAATAAATTGTCAAATAAAGGTATTTGACATATATCATTAATATATGTACTTGAGATATTTAATGTAAATATAATACATATATTTGAGATATTTGTATTTAATTAATTAATTAATTATTTAATTGTTAAATAATTAATATAATTAAAATATAAATATCTTACCAAATGATAAAGTTAGGAAATGATTATAAGTGTTTATTATTTACTTTAAAGTAAAGGAAATAGTAGTCAAATTGGATTTGACTTCTTTGATATTTATTTAAAGTGTTTAAAATTGAAATATCATTTTCCTTTAATTGAATGTAATTTTCGGCCATATACCTAAGTAAATATAATTGTTATATTTTTTAGTTGCTTTTGTTGACTTGTTGAATTTTCATTAAAGATGTAATGATCAAATTAACAAGTTGATAAAGTAACTTTAAATGAAACAAAAACTAAATATCTAGATATTTTATACTACCAAATTCGGCCAAGGCTATTTTTTGGAGAGTATATATTGTTTTGTTTCATTTTTAGGGTTTAAGAAGTTCATTAGATACAAAAGAAACACAAAAGTAGTTGAGAGAAAAGTTTGAAGAAAAGAAGGAAAAGCTTGGAAATCTTAAGGTTTTGTAAGTTTTCTTTCAAATCTTCCAACATGAAAAATGTTTCTAACATGCTTAGCTTCATCTTGTGTTGCTTTGATGTTGTCTCTCTACTTATAGTTTGTGTTTTAGTTGTTGTGAACTTGAATGAAAGATTGATGCATGTAAGTAAGCTTGAAATGGTTTCAAAGCTTCACTTTTGATTTTTATAAATCAAGTTGCCATTCTAGAGTTGGTAAGCCACTCCTTCGTGACCTAGAATTTTTCTAGAGTTGTTTCAAAGTAGTGAGGCTAGATTGGTGAAGTATTGAATGGATTAAAGTGTTGGATTTTGTAAATTTGGTGAAATTGGACAATTTGATGAAATTGAAAAATTAGGGTTCATAACCCACTCCAAATTTGGGGCTTTTCATATATGTGATGTGTTATGGTATGAATATGAGGCATGTAAACTTTTGGGTTGATTGGATTTGATCTTGGCATGTTTTGAACAAAATGGACCAAAATGCAATTACTTGAAAATTTGGGGGTTGTCACGGCAATTAGAAAAAAATTAGGGATTTGTGTTAAATCTGATTTTGATGTATTAGATGTGTTGAAAATATTTTAGAAATGATTTAGAATCATCCAAAATTATATTTGATAATTTTTGGGCTAAAATAATCAATTTACAAAGTTTTGGGGTAATTCGGTAATTACCAAGAAATTTGATCTCTTGTGTAATTTTTCAGAATTTGATAATTGGATAATTAAATAAATAAGTTTATTTAATTGATCCGAGAAAAATTTTGAAATCGGAAAATTTTGATTTTCCACTATTCCGCTGCGTTACCGATATTCCCCTTTAAAACCCCAACACTTACCAGTCCCATACCGGTCACAAAACCAGTGAACCTATGGATTGCATGCTTACTGGAACCGGTACACACCAAACCGGCTTCCATACCGGTCTCATAATGGTGAGCCTAACGGCTAGTTCCTTTACTGGAACCGGCATAACCTAAACCGGTCATCATACCGGTTAACATACCGGTCAAGCTCTTCATATTGCACACACACTGGAACCGGCATGATCCAAATCGGTAATCATACCGGTGTCCATACCGAGCTAGCGGTCGGGTTTTTCAAACGGTAATATATCCGTTGGAGATCGGCATACCAGTCTCAGAAAGAGCTGTTGGGGCTTGCTTCACATTTTACTATAAATTGAAGGCCCAATTTATTTTTGCCTTGCAAGAGACTTAATAGAGAACCTTCATATCATCTCATAGAGCAAAAACAAGAGTATTTCATAAACCTTCATAATCATATACACTCATACATCAAACTTTCACACACTACACCTTCATATACATTTGTAGTGAGCTTAGATCACTTGGGTAATCAACTCACACAATCTTCTTTATCATTGTGAGTGCCCAAGTGTATTTTACAACTTCTTATACAAAACACTTGTGGTTTGTGAAATCCCATCGTTTGGGTAATTGTAAAGGTTTGTGAGTGAGCCTACGTAGAAAACTCAAAGTGTAAAGGTCTGGAGTGCACATTGCGTAAAACTCTTGGTTGCGAGTGAGTCACGGTAAAAACTCGTTCATAGTGAAAAGTTTCAAGCGCGGCTTGGGGGAGTGGACGTAGGTTTTGTTGGCCGAACCACTATAAATCTCGGTGTCGTTTTCTCTATTCTTACACTCTTTACATATTGCAAGTTTTATTTATTACATTCTTATATATTAGAAACTTGCATATAGGTTGTTTATTACAATAGAGAAAATTGACCTTAAACTTAATTGGTAAAATAGCTTAAAATCGGCAAATAGTTTTAATTCTGCATATTTTAGCTGTAACCCAATTCACCCCATTCTTGGGTATAGTATTTGTTTGTCGCTAGTGCTTGTAGGTAATTTCACCATCGAGTGGACCATTTGAATTTGATTATATGTTCTAGCTCGGTGACTTGATAAGATTTGTGAATTATTTATTTATCCCCGTTAATTTGAACTTATTTAATCATACTACTCTTTGAAAAATATCTATATTTATTCTTGTATATGGTCAAGATATATTTATCAAGCGCATGGTCCGTTCATTATACGGGTTGAGTAAAATTTAAATATTATTTTTTTATAATAAAAAAAATTGAGGAGAAATCTAATTATAAACATGATTTGTAAATTTTAAATAAAAGAAAAATCTTATGTGACATGTTTAGAAGAAAAACATTGAACTTATGTGGTATTTTAGAAAAAAATATTAAACTTTTATATATATAATGATTATAACCACGATCATTAATAAATACGTGAAAAAACTAACTATTTTCACAATGTGATTCCATGTACTTTATATGCTCCTGTAATTACCAGTAAAGCCATGTTAAGACGTTTAGTGGCTGTGGCACTCAGGGGTAACCAACAGTGCCAGGTATAGATAAGTAATTTTTTTTGTATAAAATTCTATTTCAGAATGGAAACAGTTATATTACGATAGGTTTCGATTCTTCAATATTTAGAATCAAAACTGAACCATATAATCAAATTTTTTATTACATTACTAGCATGAATCTAGACCATTCTAAGTGTGCATGTAATCTTTCCATGTGCTTTAATACACGTACATACTCCAAAATTAAATCTAGGTTCCTCTTTATTACCACCGAAACATTAGAAATCCAGTTAACCAAAGAAAAATGCAAAATAATATATTCATAAAGGATATATTGAATTGGAATGGCAGAAGTAGTGCACCTAAAACTTCATCAACTGTCTGCTAAGCACACACAAGGAAAACCCATTTTCATTTGCTTAAAAAAGAGAAATCCAACATACATCATATATTAATGAAACTATGTATTTGAAAGTAAAAGGAGGTCACATTATAAACACACATATATAATCATTCTCATTTTTGTTGGTTAGTGTATTAGAGTCCCTATCTTTTATCTTTTAGTAGTGCATCATATATATATATATATATATTGAGAGAGGGGGTTCCAATGATAGATTTATTAAATCAAGAACCCACTATAAAAGATAGGAAAACATATATTTCAATTTGCTAAAAGACAAACAACATTGTAATGAAATTAATATTTTTTCTATCTTTTTAATGTGCTCTTTGACTTAATAAGTTAATGGAACCTCCATTAGAATTTCATTAAAATATGGTAAGGTTTCAATAAGAGATCCATTACCTTATTAAGTTAAGGATCAGTCCAAAAAAATAGATAAAATACATATTTCAATGCAACATTATTTTTCTTTTAGTATATTGAAATTTATGTTTTTTTTTAAAATTTTAGTGTGATACTTGACTTAAAAAGTTAAAATATCTCTAATTAGAACCTCATTATATATAAAGTGATAGAAAAATATTTTTTTATCATTAGAACCTCACTATTTCCTCATTTTATTAAGTTAAGAACCAAAGTAAAAGATAAAAATATTACATATTTTAATACAGTGTTGTTTATCTTTAATTGTATTGAAATATATATTTTTTTTTGTCTTTTTACTTGATCCTCAACTTAGAAAGTTAAGGATGCCCCCCGGTCAATAAAAATTTGGCCCGGGCCCGATTTTTTAATTATAAAAAAAATTATAAATAAAAAAATTTATTATATAAATATATATTTTATAAATAAAAATATTTAATTATTTATTTTAAGTCCGGACCCGATTTTTTTATTATAAAAAATTATAAATATAAAAAATTTATTATATAAATATATATTATATAAATTAAAATATTTAATTTTTTATTTTAAGCCGGCCCGGGCCCGGGCTTTTTGGGTGGAGACGGGCCTTCTCACCCCGGGCTTTTTTGCCATGTATAATTGGAACCTCCTCATATATATATATATAATATATATATATTAATTGTTAGAGGTATTTTCAAGCACCAAGGTGTTTGAACAGTACGACAATGGTAGAAATGGTAACTCCCTTTCTGACCAAGAGCCTTAATGCTGACCCGTTCAGAAGGGTGTTGCAGACTATATAACATGACATGTTCCGACAGAAAAGGTCGAGCACTCGTTGACAAGTGGCCGACCACTTCAGCACGGCTGGTCGGATATTATCAGATCGGTAGCAGTTTTTCTCAAAACAGATGACCAATGTGACCGACCTCATGCAGACCGAGCAGATGTCAAGATATTTTCCACCGCTTCATCCTTACTGGATAAGGTGATGAGACAATATCCTTACTGGATAAGGTGATGAGACATTATCCTTATTGGATAAGGTGAAGAGACACTATCCTTACGGGATAAGATGATGGGACATGGTGATGATGGAAACAAGATATTTTCGGCCAAGTGGCCTTGGGGGAAGGAAGCCCATTAATGAATTCACATGGGTGGTGTCATCAAGAAGGGGATAAAACCGCCTCTTTGCTAGTATAAATAGGAGGGGGAAACACATTTGTAAGGGTTGATTGATCAGTAAGTTTGATTACTAAAAAGCTAGAGAGAACTATTCTGTAAACACAAACAGCTCGGTTTCCACACTGACCGATCATAAAATAGGTCGGCCGAGCACATTTCGGTAATAAAACACCCATCCATTTTGTGCCCAGGGACGTAGGTTGGATTCAATCCGCCGAACCACGTTAATATTTTGCGTTGATTTGCGTGTTTATTCCCTTTTGTCAAAGTTTGCTTTTGGTTTCCCATAACCAAACAAATTCACTATTGAAGGAAGACCATCTCGGGAGCGGTATTCCCTTATTGCCCCTGAGACAAAAATCAGCTGTCAACAGTTGGCGCCGTCTGTGGGGAATTCAACGAAAAGTAACTTACGTAATAGGACGATGGTAGAAGGTGGAAGCCACTGGTCGTCAGAAAGTTCAACAATATAATGGATGGAAAAAATAGAGGAAAGTATGAGGAAGGATAGGGAGGAAAATCAAACCCTATTGAAATCCATGATGGACAAACTGGAGAGAATGAAAAAGACGAATAATGAAAGACTTGAAGTTGGAACCAGCCAGAGAAGATGTGAAATAGCGGAAGGAAATAGAGTTGTAGATGTGAGTGGAGACGATGAACCTAGGAGGAAGGACCCCAGCGGGATGAGGTCTCGGGTGATAGAAAGGGATTTTCAAGCGGAGGATATGTGGGAAGAAGAAGAGGAGAGGCAGTCGCCAAATTCTTCCTATGATAGCCCACACGACACCAAAAGGGAAGATAGGAGGCGCGGTGGAGTTGAACATGAAATTTCTGGCCCCGGCATGCCCCGTATTCGAAGTGACATGAGCGAGGAAGGCCGCGGGGGGCAACGTGTTAGCCCTGATGACAACATGAAAGCTTGGTTAAGAGACGAAATGACTAAGTGGGAAGAGAGCTTCAAAGCTGATGCAGGGGATGCTCAGGACGGTGAGGTTGAATCTCCCTTCACAGAGGAAATAAGGTTGGCAAAATTCCCAAAATGATTCACCATGCCGACCATAACACCCTATAAAGGCCATACCGATCCGAAATCGCATATTGAGGGTTACGTTTTATTGATGGAGGTCCAAGGAATGGTGGGGGATGTCATTTGTAAAGTCTTCCCATTAAACTTGGGCGGGCCCGCAGTCATGTGGTTCATAAGTATAACCCCAGGAAGCATCGGTAGCTTCTCACAGCTTAAGAAGTCATTTGTTCGGCACTTTAAAGGGGCATGTGTCCCGAAGAAGAGGATTGGAGAGTTGCGGCTTGTAAAACAAGGGGATGACGAGCCCCTGGGTGTTTTCATTAAACGGTATCACAGCTTGGTGCTCGAGGTCAGAGGATATGAGTCGCTAGAGGCCTTAGAAAGTTTGAAAGGGGCCTTGAAGGTCGGGAGGCTATGGACCCACTTGAGAATCCAGGACACACCGGACTATGCCACCGCATTAGAAATAGCCCGGAGGTTCGCTTTGCTGGAAGTAGAGGAAAAGATATCACGAAGGGGCACAGCTACTAAAGAAAGGGCGGCAAGGGCAGAAGTTCCTCGGAGGACAGTGATGAGTGGTAAATCTATCACTATTTCCCACTCATTTAACCTAATATTTTGTATAGTTTCTTGAGTTTTGTGTTATTTTGATGTGTTTTGTGTTATTTTATCGATAAATAAAGTTTCAGGACATTATGGAGGTGATTTGGAGCAAAACAATGAAAATTGGCAAAAAGGGTATTTTGGTAATTTGGGCGCGCCGCAACGCGCAAGCCTTTGGCGTCGCGACGCCTAACATGCACCGAACAGTGCTAACGTGCGCTGGGTCCACAAATCAGAATCTGAGAAAAGTTTGACTTTTCTAACGTACGCCGTGCCACGTGTCACCATCACAGCCGATCTGCTAACATGCGCCGTGCCACGTGTCATCATCCTACGGTGCCGACAGTCACCATCGCCACGTGTCACTCCACTTTTCAGCCACGTCATTGTCTACATCACCGTTGATCAAGTCAAACAGCCACGTCATCGCCACGTCATCATGAACCAATCACAGCGTGCCACGTGTCGCAATTCTATGGTGTCGACAATCAAATTGCCACGTGTTGCCACGTCAGCGCCACGTCAGCATCAATAATAGACTGAATTATCCTTATTTGACACGTGGCAGATAAGAATCTAGCCGACCAATCATAAGCCGCCATGTGTCACAATTATTGAGCCCCAACCACCATGCCACGTGTCACCTTATCACCTTATCCAGAATCTTCAACCGACGAACCAGAAGCTGCCACGTCGACCAAACGGGCGTCGCGACGCGCGACCCTTACTGACGCCTATAAATAGAGCGCGAAATTCCAGTTTTAGATGTACCACTCTCTCTCATCTATTTGATGTAAAGAGGGAGTTTTTCTCTCTAGTTTCTTTTAGTTTTTAGTTTTTAGTTTTTAGTTTTGTAATTAATTTTAATTACGTATTGTAATAATAGTAATTTACTTTTTTACTTTTTATAGTTTTTACTATACACCATGAGGAGGTAACTTCCCCAGCTAGGGTGAAAGGTAATTCTTTTACTATTGCTATTTAGATTAATCTCCCTTAAATATAATATATTCACTATTTAAAATATTGACTTCAAAAGGATACCGCCAGATTGGTCGGTTGGTAATTCATTTTTAATCTGGTTTAAACCTGACTAATCAAGGATACCGCCAGATTGGTCGGTTGGTAATTAAACTTTCTTACCGCCTATATGGCAGGTTCATGGACAAATATTTTTACCATCTTAATGGCTGGTTGGACTTAATTTGACTTAATCAGGATACCGCCTATATGTATATTATATTATGGGAGATATCTAAATTAGTAGTAGTAAAAGTAATTCATTTTACCTTAGCATTTTATTTTATTGTAATTTACTTTTCAGTATTTACTTTACCGCATTTTTACTTTATGTCTTTTATTTTCAAGTTTTTACTAGCCCTAGTTATGTGTTGTAACTAAATTAGTTATGAGGTTGTGATGACTTTTAATATCACCGATTTATAAGAGGTTAGATTATAGTTTGGGTATTATAAAGATTTATTTATTGAGTCTTAATCTTAATGCTTTTTCATTAACTGGCCATTAATAAATTTGAACTGGGAAACTTAAAATGAACTAGACATAGGGATTTTAAGTTTAAGACCTTAGACTCAATAGCCTACGATCTTCCTTGAGGATAGATAACCCTTTAATAGATTTCCTTACAGGATAGACATATACCTGTCGGGCGGGGGTAGCCATAATTGGAACTTAAACTTAATGAATCCAGATAATTTGGTTGACATAGACATATGGTTCAATTGGGTTAAACTGGGTATTTGTGTCTGACCATCGACAGAGGCTTACACATAATTTAGTGTTCCAGGTTAATAAATCAATATATTACCCAACTTTAAGATAACTACTTCATCTTTTAAATGATATTGGAAGAAATCACAACCCTAGATAGTTTTTAATATTGAATTTTCTTAAAACCTACTTTCGAATAATTTTATTTACTTGTTTTTAAATTTAGAATCATCACCATTTCAAATCAATCAAACAACCTGTTAGATACTAGTAATCATTTGACCTCATAAAATTAATAGCTTAGATATTAAGTCCTCGTGGGATCGATATTTTTATACTACTTGAACGATACGTGCGCTTGCGTTATACGTGCGTGTTTACGCCGTTCAGCCAGATAGGGAATTCATGAAACCACCTCTGAAGCAAAGGGAATTCAAGCCGATGCCTCAAAGTGATCAGGAGAAAAGAGTTCCGGCTCAGGTGAACCAAGTCGCTAGGGAAGAGGCGTACTTTCCTCTGAATAAACCGTTAAGGTAAATCGTCACAGAGATCCAAGGCATATGCCTCTTGACAGAACCTGATTTCAGGAGGTACCCCCCGAACAGGAGGAATGAAAGATCCTATTGTAT
>SKCR01043122.1:0-41897 GCA_019454045.1 Zanthoxylum bungeanum
GTGGTGCGCGCAATAAGCCTTGTGGTCTCTCTTCTCAATCGGAAACCTCATCAGTCATGCTTAGTCAGTAGGCCTTTATCCTGAATCTCCCGAGCTATTGGGCCAATGGCTTGTTCAAGGCAGTATACGCCACTCCTCCTAAAAAATGAGCGACCTTGATTGGGGGTCTCCTCTCGGGCACTGGATTACCCTGAACTATCATCCTAAATTCCTTCTACCTCGGGACTGGTCCTCTCTGATTTCCGCCCATATCTCATTGATTCTCTTGCCTTGGCGTCTTTGTAATATCCCGAGTTTTTCAGAACAGTGCCGGAAGGTTTCCGAATTAAAGTAAAGGATTTGGAACGGGATGGTAATCAAAAATCAGAATTTATGTGTTGAAAAATATATCGGAATTTTTTATAGTGGAGCTTCGTCACATTGGAAAATACGTGGTTTCGAAAACCGGTTACGTGATTTCCGATTTTATCGTTATACGCATAAAAATTTCTTGTCTCGGCTATAAAGATAGCAAACAAACTCTGATCAGGCTCAATCTTAAACCATCAGACTTGTTTTTCCGAGACGAACAACTTTCATGTTGAACACTTTTCGAAATTCTCACATTAAGGGTCTCAATTTTGAGAATTACCGAAATGATCCATGAAGAAGGACCAAAGTGCAAATTCGTGGGGGCTTAGTGGTAATTTTCGAAACTTTTCTATATAAACCTAGAAGTTTCTAGAAATTGCAAAATATTTATAATTTCCCTAAATACTCAAAAACGACCCCCATCCCCAAAAAAAAAAATCAAAGCCATTGTCTTCTCCTTGCGCCGGCTACACTCCGGCCACCGTCGGTCGGCGCACCACCACAGAAAGGACCACCGAATCACCCCTACCCACCAGTTGTCGGCGGCCGGCCAAGGGACGCCCGAATCCGGCGAAACCAATATGATTTACGCGTGCACATGGGTCTCTCAATCCCGGTTCATCGCTTCATTCCATGGCCCGAGCCACCCGCTAAATCGAAGCTCTCAGAGAGTACTACAAGGATGCGGTGTCGGTTTTGCAGAACGGCGTTTAGTTTCACGTGAATCGAGAGAAGAAGATTCAGATGAATAGTGACACATGATGAACTGTAACTCCGATCGGAATTCCGTCAATTCCAGCACGTTCGTGAGATCGTTTGGAGTCCGTATATGGCCTCGAAATCTCGGTAAGACCTCCCGGTAAAAATTCGTAAATTTCAAGTTTATAGTTAAATGTTCGGATGTATTCTGTAGCTTCGTAGAGTTATGTATTGATATAAATTAAATTATTTGAGTATTAGTATGTTGAATATGAGCATTTGATAGAATTCGAGTGAAAATGGAATGAGTTTGATCGATCCGACAGAATATGCAAGTTTCCGGGAAAAAAAAAGTGGGTTTTTGCGGGTAATAATGTGTTTTGATTTTAACGATAGTGATGAGTTATATATGATATTATGAACATGTTTAGATAAATCCAGGTAGGTTCGGAGGGTTCGGGACCTTTCTGTAGCGTTTGCGGAAACTATTCCGGAAGAATTTCCAAAAACGCGTCAACCGAGAATTTAGGTGAACTGGCGGCTTGGAATAGTTTGTAATTGTGTTTTAGATTACTGAAATTGAAAACATTGAAAACGGACTTGATTTGGTTGTTCCGTAAAGTTCCGGGATTTTATCCTAGTTTAGTCGAGAACTCCGTAATTCATGTTTCTGACATCATTTCGCCATTTGTTTTGACATATATGACTAGGACCAAGAGTGCTCGCGAAGCCAGGTAAGTAACCAATGCGATGAGTACTTGCATGTGGATTCATATATACATATATGCATAAACGGTTGGAAATGTTTAAGATAAAAAGAGGATAGTAGAATATAGTTTTGAGAATGAAGTTCAGGATTATAAATAGTTAATCGACCACTACAGGTACGAATTTTGCTATTGATATAATATGAAGTGAGTTATGTGAAGAGTTTAATTTCTATATGTATGTATGGAAGTGTATGAACCTGTAATGATATGTATTTGTATATGTGAATAAATATGTATATGTATAAGTATATGTTCATGTAATTGTATACGTATGAGGCGATAAGATAAGTATGATTTAAGTGTCTAGGTTTGGTAAAGAAAATAAGTTACGATTTTCGGATTTGTATTAGCACGTGTGGAAGTGCGTTATTGGGATAGGTTTGTTATTGATTAATGCATACGATTTAGCTGTTTAGAGATTGAGTTGGTATAAGCTAAGCCTTTACTGAGTAATAGAAGTACGTGATTGATAGACTACGTATATGAATAGAAATGTATATTTGGTAAGATACTGTATCAATGTTTTTAGATAAGAATTATGAAAATGAATTATGTTTGATTGATAAGTAAATGAGATGAGGACTATTAAAGATTATGGTATCTGAATTCGAAATAATGCGTATATTCATATGTGTGATGTATATACGTATATGCATGACTAAGCTGATGATAAAGCAATGTATGATTTTTATTCTCCATTTCATGTCATATCTGATTGTTTGTATGAACTTGCGATTGAAAAGAGTAAAATGATTGATTGATTGTGGTTGCTTGTTCCTTTCGGAACCTGATGATGTATGTTATTGCTTGCACAAGAGTGTGTATTCGGTATATGACTGTGTAAGGGTACTGATTTATAATTTAAGGTGTATCAATCAGCACATATATTTGATTATGATTTATTATTGTATACTTGAGCAATTCGAGAGGGTATGTATGAGGTTATTATCGGTTATACTACATTTTATATGTTCGGATATAGGTATATGAAAGAGCATCCCATTTATATATATTGGTTAGATATTTGAGTATATGTGATTGGTAAGTTTGGACTTTTATGTATGTAAGTTCTAATATGGAAAGTATTTGTAAATATGGGTAAAGGTAAATAAAGATTTTAAAATTTGGTATAGCATTATTAAGTGATAGGTTTAAGAGTTGGTATATGAGACGTTCTTAGAATCATAAATGCATATATAGTTATGAAATGGTTTTGATATGTGACCGAAAGAGAATAAAGATTAATTGATAATTGGAAGAATTTTGCATATGTGTAACAATCAGTAAGCATTTGGGTATTGAGTTCGTATGGATGGTTAGTTAAGAACCAATGAAAATTCAATGGATTGTTAGAAAATTGGTAAAAATTAGGATAAATTGGGGTTCTAATCTCATAATGATTTGATGGTTTATATATATATATATTAGATAGTGAATGTTATAACATGTTTTACTTTTATGTTTCGGTTGTGTATGGTTATTTACTGAGTTTTTATAACTCACACCAAACTAGTTGCTAGTTTTGCAGATTGGCTTTTAGATCGGTCAACCACTACAGTTTTGGAAGTCATACTCGAGACGTGGATCACCCAAGCGGCAATCACCCTCGCAAGTGTCATGGGATAAGCTTTAGAAGTGTATGATTTGGGATTAATATTTTATTTGTCATGCCGAGCACGCTCTTTGTAAATATTAAGTAAATATTTTGATTTCTAATGATATGGTGGGCACAGAGCCCTTGAGTGTTGATAGATGATGTGGGCGGAGCCCTTATGATATGGTTTTGATGAGATTTGTGTGGACCTGGGGTCTTTTTATTTGTTTGATGTATTCTTAGTTCCCCTTTGATGTTGGACTGCGATCCAGGTTGTCCAATTTATAGGATACATCATGCCGAATTTTCGGTAAATTTAGAGGCTTATGGAGATGGGTCAATCTTGCCTCATACCGGTAGCATCCTGCCTCTGGCGGGGTGTTACAGCTTTTTGTGCCCGAGTAGTTCCTCCTCGAGCTATCCTCTATTCTTCTTCAAGAAATACAAACTTCTTTGCCTGCCCTAAGTCTGTGGCATAGTTCGACACATATTGGATCCTTAGGTGGGGCCATAATTTCATGACCCTCAGAACTCCTCTAAAACTCTCCAATGCATTCGGGAATTCATGCGCCCCGACCTCTAACACCAAACTATGCTATCTGTCAATAAAATTCTTCAAGGGCTTGTGATCTATTTGCTTCATCATCCCTAATGACATCATCGTCTTCCTTGGTATACACGCTCATTTGAAATGACGCACAAATGACTTCCTCAACTGTTAAAAATTACTGATACCTCTCGGGGTCAAGTTTCTGAATCACAAGTTGGTCGACCCTCATAAAGTTAACGGGAACACCTTACATATTGTCTCTCCTATAATTCCCTGGATCTCCATCAATAGAACAAACTTCTCAATGTGGGACTTGGGGTCCTTACTGCCCTTATAAACATCCATCGCGGGCATGGTGAACCTCATTGGATACTCCATTGCCAATGCCTCCTTCGTAAATGAGGATGTTGTATCCATATCCTGGTCACCCCAAGCCCCTCCCTTCATAATTTCCTCACATTTTCTCATCTTCATCCGAAACCAATCCCTCATTTGGATTTTGGAGCCATCGTGCTCTCGCCTAAAGACCTCTTCACACCTTCCACTTCGAGCGTGGTATATTCCATAAAAGGGAACCTCAAGTCCCCTCTCTGGATATCGTTCCAGGTCACTTTCCCCGAAACACGGGCTGTTACTGGATGACTCTGAGGTTCACATGTCTTCTTCTTCCTACTGCTCTCCTGCTTGTGTGGCGATAGCAACAACTACAGATCTCATTCTTTGAGCATTTTTCTTCTCATTTCATCGATCTATGTCTGCTCCGGCGATCCTCTTCCCTTTGGCTATCTCTTCTCTTCTTTTGATGGGACCCGATTGTCTTTTCTCTCCTGTCGCCTTCTCCAACTTCTCAATTTTCTCCATCACTGCTCTCATAAAGGCTTGGGTTATTTCCCTTTCTTTTTTAGCATCTTCTTTTTTATTTTGTAGGGATTCTTCCATCTTCTCTATCCATTCCGTTATGGAAACCTCTGAAGTCTTGTGGTTTTCGTCTCGTCTTAGTGTATTTGTTATTTTTTTACTACTTCTCATTGACGGCGCCAACTATTGACATTTATTTTTTGTTCTAGGGGTAATTCAAAATATCTAAACCTCGAGCAAACCTCCCCCAAACAGTGAATTTGTTTGGTTAGTTGAGAACCAAAGCAAATTTGGCAAGCAAACAGAAAAAAGAAAACAAAAGTTTAACGTGGTTCGGCGGAGAGTGGCTTCAACCTACATCCAAGGGAATAAAGAATGAAAATTTTATTATGAGCTCGGGTCAATACCGACCATCTTTCTCTCTCTATCACTAAGCTTTGTAGAGCTCTTTTACAAGTTGTGGAATATAAAAAATACTAACCCTTAAATTTTAGCCTCCATGCCCATTTTATAGGCTCATTAATCTACTATTACACCAACTTGTGATGTCAGTACACGTCAGCCTGTCACTGTCGCCCATGTTTCTTTTTCTCAACTACTCTGCAAACAGTAGCTCTGGCCTTCTGACTCAACCACCCTCTATCAAAAAAAGCCATCATTCCCACCATTATCTTCTACTACACGTTCTGCCCATGTGACAGCCTGTAATTCAACCACTCCCACAATGTTCCGTGTGTCAAAAGGGAAGTCTTTGTCCAACTCTCGTCATATCAGCCTTCTGGGGGCTCAAACTCTCTTGTAGAGCTTACTTCATTCATATATAAGTATAAGATACTGCAACCCCGACCTCGGTCCCTGGGTTGATATGTCAAAAAGAACGGCATTGAATACTCTTTCTTGTTTTTTTATCAGGTCGGGTCGGATACACCACCTCGAGTCAGCCTTCACAGATGCTCAAGTTCAACCGGATATGATACCTTCACACCAGGTCAGGTCGGTATACCAACTTATCCTCCTCATTTGGATCTTCCATCAGACGTCCCTCTGTACCTCGGGCTCTGGCCCATTGACTGACCTCTCATCCTCACAAAGGTCTTGGACCATTTGTCAAGTGCAAACCCCCATTATACCCTTTCTTCAGGCTTCAGAGTTCCTCGGGACTGAAAATCACCATCAACAATATATAATAGACATTTCTGGAATCATCATTCCATTTGACTAAGGTGACAATTTATAAAAGTTCATTTAAGAAAACGAAGGATATGGCGTTTGAATATGAACAAATTAATTAATTAAATAAAAGGCCAGAGAGATGGAGGAAGAAGGGGCAGAAAATTTAAGTCGTGAAAGAAATATGTTGCAGGAAACCCTCAAAGATATTTTTTTTTTAAATTTTTTTGATTCGTTGGAAACTCCGCCGCCAAACCACATATTCCGGACATAAGCGAAGCAGGAATACCCTCTTGTCCCAAATTCTCATAAGAAACGCACTCTCTGGATTCGAACCCGAGACCTCAAGGTTAGATCTTAAGCCCTACACCACCAAGCCAAGTTCCTGGGGGACTCAAAGATATTTTATTAAAGATTAAATGCTAATTACATCCTTATATTTTGTTTCAATTCTCCATCATGTCTCTAAAAATTGAAAAATGCCACAAAACATCATTTCTTCTAAAGTTTTATTAAGTTTCATAATATTACCATTGAAATATTTAAAGAATTAAAATAAATTTAAAAAAATTAAAAAATTATTTAAATTAAGAAGGATTAATTATAAATATAATTATCTAAATTATCATTGTAATTTTTAATCATGTAAAATGTATTTCATATAAAGAAAATATTGGAATATTAAGTTAGATTATTACTGTAATTTTTTTTATCTATTCTAATTTAATTAAGAAAATGCTTCACATATTTTTATTTATTTGAATTTAGTTGTGATTATATATAAACACATAAAAAATAATAATTTAAATAAACATACACTAAAAAGATAAATTTTTCAATATAAGCATAATTGTTAATATATTTTAATTTTTTACAAATTAAATTTGATTTTTTTAATTAAAAATTCATATTTTTTGTTTAAATATTTTTGTAATGTTAATTATCTAAATAGAATAATGCTAAAAATGTTAATAATTAAGTTAGAAGGATGTGTTACATACTTGTATTGAAGTATTTTATAAACTATAGGGATGTAATGAGTTTTAAAATGAAAATATAGGGATGTAAATAATATTTATCATATATTAAAAGACAAACTTAGGTGTAAAATCAAACAAAAAATTGTCTCATTAGAGAGAACAATTACATAAATCTATTGTGCTCATGGTGTAAAATATAGTAACTTAATTTTTTTTTTTTTTAAAAATTAATTTAATTAGTAAATCGTTAATTAGGGAGATGTTATCCGAATAGCTTAAGGATTGAGGAAGCTTCATCAGTTTCCTAATGGTTTCCCTGTTAAAAAGTACGTATATCAAAATAATTATACGAAATCCCATTCTTCATAGGAAACCTTTTCAAATCAGGATCGGACCAGGTAAAAAAACACTATTTATATACCAGCCTATACACTATGTTTTTTCACATAGTAGTTCTTGTTCATCAACTTTTTTGTCTCATTGCATTCGAAATTATGGCTTCGGTAAAGAGAATCACAGTAGCAGCTGCCTCCTTCTTATTAATGGCAACTATTCTTCTTGGAGCCTCTCTCGCTGGCGGTAGTGTTGTTCACAATGTTGGGGACTCAGTTGGATGGACGACCTTCATGGATTATAGCAAGTGGGTTTCTTCCAAGAACTTCCACATCGGAGACAATATCGTTTTCAATTACAATAATCAGTCTCACAACGTGAAGCAAGTGATCCTCCAAGATTTTCAGTCCTGCAACGCAGAATCTCCGATCGCCACATTCACCACCGGCTCTGACTCCGTCAGTCTCAAAAAGGCTGGCCATTATTATTTCTTGTGCATCCAGGCCATTGCGAAGCAGGACAGAAGATTGACATCACCGTCACTCCAGCTTCTCTACATCCGATATCAGCTCCGATGGGCACTCCATTGCAATCATCCGGCTTATCGACGTCGTCTTCGCCTAGTAATCCAGATGACACCAATGCTTCTTCTTTATTTAAGCTTTGCTCACCCATGCTATTCTTTGCTGTTCTTGCATTCTTACATAGTTAGATTACTACAAGAAAAATGCGAATTAGAGACGGAAAAATCCGTCTCTAATCCGTCGCTATTCGACTTTAGCGTCGGAGGAAATTTTATTTCCATCGCTATAAATTGCTACAGAATTAAGTCCGTCGATATTTTGCGACGGACTATTCCGTCGCTGTTTAGTGAAGGATAAGTATGTCGCTAAATAGGGACGGACTTGTCCGTAGCAATATAGCGACGGGAATACCCGTCGCAAATTAGCGACGGACAAGTCCGTCTCTATTTAGCGATGGACTTATCCTTCGCTAAACAGCGACGGACTTAATTCTGTAGCAAGTGACGAAATTATCCGTCGCTAATTAGTAGCAAATGAATTTATTTTTTTTAATAAAATTGTATTTTTTTTTAAATTCTTAAAGAAATTAAATTTATTTTAAACAATATTAATATGAGTAAAATTATAAAATAAATATATTATAATTACTTAAATTATAAAATAAACACAACAAATATTAAAATAAAAATTTTATTACATAAAAATTATGTGTAAAAAAGTACAACACAAAATAAATACATATAACTTAATTCTCTTTATCTCTCTGCTCATAATCAGTCGGAGGATCAGGTGGACCTGAAGAGGAAGGCTGTGAACTCAAGTTTCTCATCATTTGAAAATACCGCTCCATTTTTGCCATCTTTTGTTTGAGATCAAACACTTCTTCATTTCTCTTCTGCTGCTCTTCCTCTCGGCGTTGTATCTCTTCATCCAGTCGTTGTTGTATAGTCTGTATTTCAATCATAACTCGCTCTTGTACCCGCTGCTCAAATGTATCATCAAAAGTCGTTCCGAAGTGTGATCTACCTGAGCTGCGTAATGAATCCGGATATGAAAGCGATGCAAGAGAGCCAATACCGTACACTCGGCGCTTCTTAGTATCCACTCCAACCACATCTAAGTATAGGCGATTGGTGTCAAGCTGAGTCTCAGCTGGCTCACCAGACTCCTCTGATAACTGAGATGCAATCGCTGTCATTTGCTCCACAGCAGCCTACCATTAATAATAAATATATATAAGAAAGCAAAAATGATTTTGAAAAGAACAAATTAAAAATATATAATTTATAAACAAAAATTTACATTAATGTCGCTTGATCTCTTGTCAATAAAAGTATCATCCTTCTTTGTGTGCATATGCTTAAAGACCTCATAGCCTGTGGGTACACGTCCTAACTGAGATTCCTATTTAAAAAATAAAAAATTATTAAATTTTTATAATAAAAGTAATAAAAAATGTTTGCATGTTTAAAAAATCTAACCATATCAATAGAATGTTGAATGGTAGACCTCGAGCCACCGGTGTGTTTAGAAACACCCGATCCTTCTCCACCCTTCTCAGTGTTTCTATTTTTTTATGCTTGCTGAGATTTTAATTTAAACAATGTACTACTCCAATACTCCTGCCATTTGTTCCAAACATTATCTGGAACGCAGAGTGGCTTCCCTCATTCTTTATATTTATAGCGCCATTTACAGAGTTTATCGTTATACCGACTCTGACACACATTATTCCATGTAGTCCTAACAGCGACCGCATGCTCAGAATCCCACTGATAATATTTCTGTAAAAAGTAAAAAGAATTCGAATAAATAATTTGTAATCAACAATGATAATTAATACATTACATATAATAATAATATACCTGAAATTCATCCCAATAGTACTCTTTTATTTCTTTAGGCACTTTAGTCCACTGCATGCCCTCCTCTGCAAATTTCTCCTTAAATATTTCTCCTATCCTGCGAGAGGCCGAAGGTATGAACCTGCGTGGAACCTGACCGCTCAACTCCTCGTCCTCGGCCAGCTGGCTGTCCTCCCCGTACCATATCTGTAATCAATATACATATTTAATCATGTACAGAAAGTCCATTTTCCAACTAAAAAGAGAATAAATACCATTGTCATAATCTTCACAGTATTCCTCACATTTTACAAGCATTATTCTTCTTCTTTTTTTTTTTTTCTTTTTTTCTGAAATTCTAAAGACACGACACGATACGACACAACACAAGAAGGAAGGTGGTAATTAATTAATTAATTAATCAAAATGAGTGAACAAGTTAAATGAGTGCCAGTGCGAAGTGGGAGACTGAGACTGATTATTTAAAGAAGAAACTTAAACTTGTTTGAGAAGGAGAAAACAGTCTCTCTCTACTTTATTTATTAAAGTCATTGAAAGTACGAGAAATAGGAAACTTAAACGTGCCGATTCCCTTTATGCTCTTATTCCACCACTTATCACTCACTCTCTATTAATACTTTCACTTTTACATTTGAGTCTTCGTCAATGCCCTCTCTTTTCATATATATGCTTTTAATAATCGGGCTTCCGAACCAACTTCCGTGATTTTTCTTAAAATGAATTTTAAAGTATTTCTCCTTTTTTATTATTATTTTTCAACTTTAATTTGGGAGATTTCCAAGTGACGAGGCTAAATAGTAAATATTATTGATGAGTTGATGCGGTTAATTTTTTATTTTAATTTTTTTTTCCAAGCTCTGCTGCTGCTGCATATTGCAGCAGCAGCTATGCAGCATCTGCTGTTGCAATATGCAGCAGCTGCTGCTGCTCTGCATGTCTGCTGCAAAGGTTGGAAAAAAAAAATTTAATGACGTTGTGAAGTTAAAGTTACACCAACCTAACAAGCATATCAAAATAACAGTTTAGAGAGGTTATATTTTATACCAGCCAATGCCAACGAACAAAAATGCTAATAAAATATATTATGAGGAATCCAAAAAACATATTGTCGCTTATTATTAATTTAATAAACTACTCGTTGTCAGAATCATCAAATTGTTCATCTTCGTCGTTTTCCTCCAATTCTTCATCTGATTCTATTTCTATTTCTGGCTCATCGTCCCCTGTCCTCAATATCGATATAATTGTCGTCTTCACCAATTAATCGTTGAGGTTCAGCCTCTGCCACAATTTCTATTGCATGCATTTCTACAACATCCTCTTGAAACGCAACTCCACATGACATCGAGGTTGTGAAAGATTGTTCTGAAACTTCAACAACAGCACGAGCTTTTAATTTAGACACAGACCACCAATCGCTTGGATTTTTCCGTACGGTTGGATAAGTGATGTAATACATTTGCCCTGCCATAATAAACGGCTCATATTTTTGATAACTCCTTTTATGATGCACATCTACAAGCTTGTATTGCTCGTGAATTCGTGTACCAATACTCTCAGTCAAATCAAACCATTTGCACTTGAATAATACCGTTCTTTTAATCGGTAATGCAGGAAACTCTAACTGAACAACTTCCATTAACATGCCGTAATAATCTGTCTCAGTTGCACTGTTGTTAGATCCCTTAATGCAGACATCGCTATTCATTGTTGCTCTATCTGAACCGTGTTGTTCCGTGTGAAACTTGTACCCATTCACGTAATATACAGGGAATGTTTTCACTTTTCGCAATGGCCCTTTTGCCAAGTCCTTTATGAATTTGTTAGAGATGTTGGAGGATGGATTACATGCCTACACAAGTCAGAAGTTATAGTAACATGTTTCCATAAATTTTTGTTTAAAAAGTACTTAAAATACACCAATTTGCAGTTTTTTACTTACATATGTTTCGAACCACAATGCGAATTCTTTGTCAAGTTTGGAATCAACCACTGCTTCAGACATATCTACATCAATTTGCCTCAACTCCGCAATGTACATACTAACAACCAAAATATGTTATCTTCAATAAGATACTTATTATGAAATTAATGCGCTATAAATTTATAAAAATTCATTAAATTAACCAATCTTACTCAATATAAGGTTTAATTTCCTCGTAATTCAGCAAAATATATGTATGAGCTGCATGATATTCTTTATCATCTATAAAGAATCTAGATCTCTCTCTGCCATATGATCTTCCCGAATTTCTGAAAATTGAGATCATCCCTTCATGTTCTTCCCCTTCACCCCCACAAGTATCATCGTTTCGTGGAACTTTCCTATGTCTAGTGTAAACATGTGGCTGAAAGTAATGCGCACAAAATGATGAAGCCTCTTCAACCAAATATGCATTACATATTGAACCTTCGACTTTAGCTTTATTGGTGACATTATTTTTCAGTCGACGAAGATACCGCTCAAATGGATACATCCATCTATATTGTACAGGACCCGTTATCCTTGCTTCATAAGCCAAGTGGATCGGAAGATGTTCCATTGAGTCGAAGAAACTTAGAGGGAATATACGCTCAAGCTTACATATAATGACAGGAATATCTTTCTCTAGCTGCTCCATTTCATTTTCAGTAATGACAGTACAAGTAAGATCCTTGAAAAAAATACTCAATTCTGTCAAAGCCTGCCACACATTTGCTGGAAGTAATTCACGGAACGCTATGGGTATTAACCTTTGCATAAACACATGACAATCATGGCTTTTCATTCCATACAGCTTGAGTTTTTTCATGTCAACACATATTCCATATTAGATGCATATCTGTCAGGAAATCAGAGTTCTTTCAACCATTTACATAATGCTTCTTTTGCAGCCTTATTCAACATGTAACAAGCTTCAGGATACACAAATTTGCCATTTTTTTCAATCCGATGCAACTCCGGATGTGAACAGAACTCCTTCAAGTCTTCTTTAGACTTGGCATTATCTTTTCTTTTCCCTTCCACATTCATGACAGTGTTGAAAATATTATTAAAGAAATTCTTCTCAATGAGCATGACATCTAAATTATGTCGAATTAGTAATGTTTTCCAATAAGGCAAATCCCAAAATATGCTTCGTTTCTTCCAACCACACATGCAGTTCCTAACTATTCGAGCATTATTATGATCAGCATCAAGTTCTGTAACCTTTTTCAATCCATATCCTTCAATCTGCTCTAAGATCTCAAAACCCGACTTCACAGGTTGTGCCACTTTATGTACTACACGCCCTTTCATGAACCACCTCTTGTTTCTTTGAAATGGATGCTCTGACGGTAAGAACTTGCGATGGTTGTCAAACCATGAAGTTTTTCCACCTTTTATCAAAGTAAATGCGTCTGAATCATCCATGCAATAGGGACAAGATAACTTCCATGCAGTACTCCACCCTGACAACATAGAATATGCAGGAAAATCACTGATAGTCCACAACAGTGAAGCTCGCATCTGAAAATTCTGTTTACTGTAGATATCATATGTGTTTACCCCCACCTCCCACAATTCTTTCAACTCAGCAATCAAAGGTTGCAAAAACACATCCAACTTCTCTTTAGGGTTTCTCGGCCCAGGCACTATTACAGACAAAAACATGTATTCATCTTTCATGCACATCCATGGTGGCAAATTGTATGGCGTCACTATCACTGGCCATGAAGAGTACTGTTGCCCCGTTTGTCCAAATGGTTGAAATCCATCAGTTCAAAGACCCAGCCTAACATTTCGAGTTTCAGCTGCAAAAGATGGATACATCTTATTAAAATGTTTCCAGACTTGGGAGTCTGAGCAATGCCTCATGACACCACCCTCTTCAGTATCATGCTCGGCATGCCACCTCATGTCCTTAGCAGTGGCATTAGAAGCATACAATCTCTGCAAACGAGGTGTAAGTGGAAAATAATACATTTTCTTGTAAGGAACATTTATTTTGTGCTTTGCTGATCCTCGTCTCTACTTCTTATACCGAAGGTGGTTACAGAACTTACAACTTGTTAGGTCAATATCATCACTCCAATATATCATGCAACCATTATTACAACAGTGAATTTTTTCTACTGGTAGACCCAAGCCTTCAATTAACTTCTTTGTGCTATAAAAGTTATCAGTCATTACATTATCCTCTGGAATCATTTCATGAATAAATTGACAAATATCGTCGTAACACCTTTCCGAAAAATAATGTTCCGCCTTCAAATTAAGGAGTCTAGCCACCGCTGATAACTGCGAATGCCCGTATGGGTTTCCATGCCAAATCTCCTGCTCTGATGCTCTAAGCATGTCATAAAGTTTTCGTGTCGCGGTATTTGGAGTCTCTTCACTATCATTTTGATTGAAAGTAGGTCCTGCAACATCCAATACCATTTCTTGAATTGCGTTGTTCACTTGGGTATACTCGACTTCTGGACTTTGACTAATATCATGTTCCGAGATATCTTATTGTTCAGTCTCCCCATGTTTATACCATATATAATAGTTTGGTACAAATCCATATTTTGCAAGATGGAGTCTCACAATATCAGGGTCATAAAAACTTCGATTTTGACACCTACGTTGGTTACATGGACACTTAATTTTCATTCCGCCCATAAATGTAGGATGACTTTCTGCTAACTGGATAAACTCCTCAATACCCGCAATAAACTCATAAACTATCAAATACCCATCTTTTAACCTAGCATTGATCCACTGCCGATCTGATCGCATCTTTTCTTTCACTACGGTTGTATGTGATGCTGGCAACTGATGAAAATATAAATGGTGACTTTATTGGAAAAAGTTATGACAGAGTTAATTAAACTCAACTCTTGGCATACAATAGAATAGACATAATAGAACAAATAAACCATCGGCACATTTGGCACACCAATTCACTCTCCATAAACCACTAGGCAATGTAAACCAAAAAATGTAATCGAATCCCTCCATGAAAGTAGTGCAATTGAATAAGTAATGAAACTACTTCCGTTACAGTCTAATCAACATGACTGCAACAATAGATAGAAGCAAAACTACCATATATATCACAATCTTTTTGAACCATAGCACTATGATATCCAGGTTGAAACCTAGATCTATCAACAAAATCAAACCAATCACATATTCCAGCACATATATCAACAACTGTTGTATCTTCAAATAACAGGAACATAAAATTTAACCAGCCATATAACGCTTTTGAAATCAAAATTGTCTGACACACTCATCTTCTTTAAAACAAATTATTGTGGGAAAAAAAAATAAACACATATTATAAAATAGAGCGGTGACTCAAAATCAACTGAATACAACAACACAGAACAAATTCAATGTATAATACATGAACTCAATGTATGTATTGGGAATTCAGAACAAGAAATAATATTACACTCGGGTAAACAAAAATAAAACATATGGAAATAAAAGAAAGTTCAAAAGATGTTGCAACAGAACTTTGAGGAACTCAGACACCTATGAACACAGACTTGTTATCTAAGAAGAAAATGTGTGGTCCTTCAAAAGATTTACATGGTGGGGTAAAGGCAAAACTTGGGTACAAAATAGAAAAAAAAAATATTAAGAGGTTATAGAACCTATTAGATACTAACTTAATAAAGGAAATGGAAAAAATAAGCTCTAGAACTCACCAGTAGAACTTTAACGGAGTACTTTGTTATATTTGGATCAGCACCCCTTTCTCGGGCACTTGCCTGCATGGAAAAGGTAAATCGATCACTGAATGCTCAAGTGAAATTAAGCAGAAAATAAAAAGGCAAAGATTTTCAACAAGACAATCTGACAATGTCATGCATGGATGACAAGCTGAGAGAAGTAAGCAAAAATTACAGTCACACAGACTACAAGTCTTTGCCTGTGTGAGAACAAATCAAAAATTAAAATTCCAGAATTCAACACATGCATGACTTCAAATACTAAAGAAAGTTATATGATCTCGATTTCATAAGATACATACAACACAAAAGTTTCTTATTCAAAAACTTTCTTCATCCAAAAGAAAATTAAATTTTGTTGACATTGGCATTTAAAGTGACAAGTTTATTTACTTTCGAGATCAATTATTCCTCCATTCTAAATAAGCCACTTTGATTATTTTCAACCAGTTGATTGTTGATAGAGGCAAAGATGTGAGGCCGAGACGATCAATAAACGAAAGGTTGAACATTCAAATGCAGGTAGGAATCACAATACTTGTTCTGGATTGTGAAATATCTCAATGAACGAATATTCCTTTCTCTGCCTTGTTATACAAAACCCATGATATTTTGGACATTCAACCTATAAAAAAAAGCACCAAAACCAAATATCGTGAGAAAAAGTTACGGAAGCTAAAGTAGGCTAAAGAAAATCAGAATTATGAAGTCGATCTAGTGAATTAATCGAACAGACCCCCCTCTCTCTCAAATGCTAAACACGAACAAGGCATCAATAGCTCTCGACTCACACCCTTCTCTCCCTTCTGAATCCTCACGGCACTTCACAAAAAAATCACAAACAAATAACCAAAAAACCTAAACACTCCTCACTCTCTCATCTCTCGGCACATTCAAACCCAATAAACCCTAAGCAAAGCCCAGCACTGACCATAAAAATAAAGAAGCAACCGAGCAGTAAACAAAGAAGAAACCATCAATAGTAGAATCAACCGTGCAGTAAACCAGCAAAGAAGCAACCATCAAAGCAGAATAAACCGTGCAGTAAACAAGCAAAGAAGCTACCATCAAAGCAGAATAAACCGTGCAGTAAACAAGCAAAGAAGCAACCATCAAAGCAGAATAAACTGTGAAGTAAAAAAAGGGAAAAAAAAACTGGATCAAGTTTACCTGAGATTTAGAGGGAGACCTGATGACGGAGAGGGAGATTGAGAGAGGGCGTGGTGAATTTGAGAGATTTAGGGATTTTGAGTGAGAGGGAAAACGAGTGACGAGTGACAGGGAAAAAGGAAATGCTTATTTAAGAAAACTTAGCGACGTAATTTTATTTCCGTCGCAAAATAGAGATGGAAATGAAATTTCGTCGCAATATTAGCGACGGAATATAGTATTCCGTCGTAATATTAGCGACGGAATTAGTATTCCGTCGTAATATTTAGAGAAGGAATTCGTATTCCGTCGCAATCTATAGCGTAATTTCTCGCGTCGCGACGCCAAGACCTTCAGCGTCGCGACGCCTAAGATGCATCGAACAGTGCTAACGTGCGCTGGGTCCACAAATCAGAATCTGAGAAAAATTTAACTTTACTAACGTGCGTCGTGCCACGTGTCACCATCACAGCCGATCTGCTAAAATGCGTCGTGCCACGTGTCATCATCCTACGGTGCCGACAGTCATCATCGCCACGTGTGCCACGTGTCACTCCACGTCATTGCCACGTCATCAGCCACATCACCAGGTTGACCAAGTCAAACTGCCACCTCACCGCCAAGTCATCATCAGCCAATCAGGAAGTGCCACGTGTCGCAATCCTACGGTGCTGACAGTCTCTTTGCCATGTGTCGCCATGTCACCGCCACGTCAGCATCAATTATTGGCTATCTAATCCTTATCTGACACGTGGCGGATAAGAATCTAGCCGACCAATCAGAAGCCGCCACGTGTCACAATAATTGAGCCTCAACCACCTCGCCACGTGTCACCTTATCATCTTATCCAGAATCTGCAACCGACGACCCAGAGCGTGCCACGTCGACAGAAGCTGGCGTAGCGACGCCAAAGGCCTCAGCGTCGCGACGCCAGATGCCTATCCGCTCCTATAAATTGAGCTCGAGATTTCAGTTTTAGATGCACCACACTCTCTCATCTCTTTGATGTAAAGAGAGAGTTTATCTCTCTAGTTTCTTTTAGTTTTTAGTTTTTTTTTAGTTTTTAGTTTTGTAAATAATTTTAATTACGTTTTGTAAATATAGTAATTTACTTTTTTTTTACTTTTTACAGTTTTTACTATTCACCATGAGGAGGTAACTTCCCTAGCTAGGGTGAAAGGTAATTCTTTTACTGTTACTATTTAGATTAATCTCCCTTAAAAATAATATATTCACTATTTAAAATATTGACTTAAAAAGGATACCGCCAGATTGGTCGGTTGGTAATTCATTTTAATCTGGTTTAAACCTGACTAATAAAGGATACCGCCAGATTGGTCGGTTGGTAATATTATCACAAGTTTATATATTATTTTATGGGAGATATCTAAAATAGTAAATAGTAAAAGTAATTCCTTTTACCTTAGCATTTTATTTTATTTTACTTTTCAGCTTTTACTTTATGTCTTTTACTTTTCAGCATTTTTACTTTATGTCTTTTACTTTTAAGTCTTTACTAGCCCTAGTTATGTGTCAGTTATCTGGGGTTGTGATGAATTCTAATATCACCGGTTTATAAGGGGTTATTTTATAGTTTGGGTAATTTAAAGGTTTACTTATTAAGTCTTAAGCTTAATGCTTCTTGTTGTCTGATCACCAATAAGATTGATGTGGTAAATCTAAAATGAACTAGACATAGGGATTTTAGGTTTCAGCCTTAGACTTAATAGCCCACGATCTTCTTTAAGGATAGATAACCCTTTAATAGATTTCCTTACAGGATAGACATATACCCGTCGGGCGGGGGTAGCCATAATTGGAACTTAAACTTAATGAATCCAGATAATTTGGTTGACATAGACATATGGTTCAATTGGGTTAAACTGGGTATTTGCGTCTGACATCGACAGAGGCTTTTGCATAATTTAGTGTTCCAGGTTAGTAAACTGATTTATTACACAAACATGAAATAACCACTTCATCTTTTAAATGATATTAGAATGATTCACAACCCTAAATCTTTGTGTCTTTTGTTATTTTCTTTAGTATTTTCTTTTGTCTTTTTATTTATTTATTTATTTAGCAATTCTACAATCAATCAAATCAATCAAGTAATCATTCTCTTCTCTCTCAATTAGATATATGTAAATAAATAGATTCAATAATTAATAACAACAGTAGGAATTAAGTCCTCGTGGGATCGATATTTTTATACTACTTGAACGATACGTGCGCTTGCGTTATACGCGTGTGTTTACGCCGGTCAAGTTTTTGGCGCCGTTGCCGGGGACTTATTTTTCTTGAGTTATTAATTTTGAAGCTATCTAATTTACTTATATCTAATTTTCTTTATTTTTATCTGTAATTTTTATCTCTTTCTTTTGTTTTCAGGTGATTGAAAAATGGAACATTATTGGGAGATTGAGAGATCACGAGCTTTACTAGAAGATACACCCCAAATCTGGGAGCAACAGTCCGGTTTTCTGAGGCATGTTGTCCAGCCCAACAATTATCACTGGATGCCAGAACCAAGCAATACCACATTTGCTCAACAAGACGCAATGGGGAGATGTGTTATTACAAATTAATTTCAAACTAATTTCATTACAAAAGTAATTAAATTTATTATAAAAAAATTATTACGAATCTGTTATTAAAAAATTATAATAATGATATTTTTGTTGATAGAAAAATAAAATTACAAAATTTATCACAAAAAAAATATAAAATAATAAACAAAATGACAAAATGAAACGCACTCTCTGGATTCAAATCCAATACCTCATGTTTAGATCCTGAGCCATACACCACCAAGTCATGCCTCTTGAGGATTCAAATATATTTTATTAAAGGTTAAATACTCATTCAAACATGTGTTCTGATATATTTGATATTTGCATTGTTTACATGTATCAAAACAATGGGCAGTTAAAGAAAATTACTCATTGTCATTGGCCAAACCTCCGGCCAATTATGTATATAATTGTAATGTTGTGTATTAGAACTAACGGATGCTGGTTTAAGTATAATGAGTGAAATACCAATTTTTTTTTTTCTGGTGCTAAATTAAAGGAAAGAATTGAATGTTAAATAAAAGAAACATCTGAGTTAATTCTCTATAATCCACTACAAAAAATAAGATTTTTTGTTTCGAAAAATATGGACGTTAAAGTATAAAATTTTGACGCTAAAGGTTATTAGTGTCGAAAATTTTCGACGCTAAAACGTAGATGAGAAATACAATTAGCATCGAAATAAAAAATTTCAAAGCTAAAGTATAACATTTTGCGTCAAAAAATATTTCGACGATAAATTCTAGGTAAAAATGTAAAAGTAACCCTCTAACTTTCATGTGTTTTTCATTTAAGTCCGTTAACTTTCGGTTTTGTCAATTCAGTCCTCTAACTTTCAATTTTTGTCAATTCAAGGCTCCGTTTTAAATTCATCACTGTTTCAGTTATTTAATTAATACCCTCAATTAGAAAATATAGGCAGACAAAGGAAGCTAAAGCAAAGTAAACGTACTCTGCTTGCATCTTCGAGCTATTTTTTTTGTCAAAAACACATATCCCAAGTTCAATTTGACTTTTTGTCAAAAAATTATAAAAATTATAACGAAGATATGTATGTATTTATTATAATAGATTAAGATAATCAAATGTTTTACCTACTATATTTAGACTCGAATCGAATGATTCGATTGTGTTATTTCCAATCCTTCAAAAAAAAAAACACGAGATGATACATTTTACACTGCAGTTGATCAGTGGACCCTAGCGACGAGTGTGGAAAATAATTATACGCAACTTATTTAGCAAAAACTTAATGGTTAGACATTACAATACATGCGATTGCACATAATCAAAAAATAGCTCGAAGATGCAAGCAGAGTACATTTACTTTGCTTTAACTTCCTTTGTTTGCCTATATTTTCTAATTGGGGGTATTAATTAAATAATAGGCAAAGTACGTTTACTTTGCTGTTGCCGTTATTTGTAACGGAAACAATGATGAATTTATAACGGAACCTTAAATTGACAAAAATTGAAAGTTAGAGGACTGAATTGACAAAACTGAAAGTTAACGGACTTAAATGAAAAAAACATGAAAGTTAGCGGGTTACTTTTGCATTTTTGCCTATTCGACACTAAGGCAGGTATTTGGCGACGAATATTTTCGATGCCAAAGGATTGACCTTTAGCATCGAAAATTTTGACGCTAAAGGTGTTATAATATTAAAATATATATATTATTTTTATATTACCTTTAGCATCGAATATATTATTTCGACGCTAAAGGGTATAAGAAAATTATTATTACAAATTAATTTTATTACAAAAGTAATTAAATTTATTATAAAAAAAATTATTACGAATCTGTAATTAAAAAATTATAATAATGACATTTTTATTGATAGAAAAATAAAATTACAAAATTTATCACAAAAAAAAATATAAAATAATAAACAAAATGACAAAATGAAACGCACTCTTTGGATTCAAATCCATGTTGGTGAAATTAGTGTCATTTACCGAAATTAACATGCAATTACAATAAATAACAACAATCAAGTCATGCCAAATATTGCACCATAAACCCTAAACTTTGAGAACAAGAAAAACCTGGAATAAATGACGAAATCAGTGGTACAAGTCGAGATATATCTCTGTTCTTAATAACTTGTTTGCCCCGTCTCGTTACTCTTTGGGTTTTGTGGCTAACGTCCTCCCATGATAACTTGGATTCATCTTCTTCAAGGGGCATACCTCAAGAAAATCTTGAACTTGGATAATGGAGGAATTCTCTCTGACTCAAAAACCAATAATATGAGACTCACACTTCGGATGGATTCAGATCCCTTGAAAAGAAACAAAAGGCTCCTTTAAATAGACATAGAAGGGTGCCTTCGAGGGCACCCTTTGGTTTGGGGTGTAACCCTCCCAATGGTTATACCCCTACCTTAAACCCTTTGGTGCCTAAAGGTATGTTCCATCAATTGGAGGACATGTCCCTACATGTATGTACCCTTCCCAAAGGGTATCATCCAAGGGAAATGTCCATCATCCATCAACAATTAATATTTGAAGAATTTACAACAATCCAAGTTCTCAAAGTTAGATCCTGAGCCCTACACCACCAAACGACGCCCGTTGGGGACTCAAAGATATTTTATTAAAGGTTAAATGCTCATTACATCCTTATATTTTGTTTCAATTCTCCAACATGTCTCTAAAAATAAAGAAAATGCCACAAAACATCATTTCTTCTAAAGTTTTATTAAGTTTTATAATTTTACCCTTGAAATATTTAAAGAATTAAAATAAATGACAAAAAATTGAAAATTATTTAAATTAAGAAGGATTAATTATAATATAATTATCTAAATTATCATTGTAATTTTTAATCATGTAAAATGTATTTCATATAAAGAAAATATTGGAATATTAAGTTAGATTATTACTGTTAATTTTTTTTTATCTATTCTAATTTAATTAAGATAATGCTTCACATATTTTTATTTATTTGAATTTAGTTGTGATTATATATAAACACATAAAAAATTAATTTAAATAAACATACACTGAAAAGTTAAATTTTTCAATATAAGCATAATTGTTAATATATCTTAATTTTTTACAAATTAAATTTGTTTTTTTTAATTAAAAATTCATATTTTTTGTTTAAATATTTTTGTAATGTTAATGATCTAAATAGAATAATGCTAAAAATGTTAATAATTAAGTTAGAAGGATGTGTTTGAGTATTTTACATACTTGTGTTGAAGTATTTTATAAACTATAGGGATGTAATGAGTTTTAAAATGAAAATATAGGGATGTAAATAATATTTATCATATAATAAAAGAAAAACTTAGGTGTAAAATCAAACAAATTTTTTTTTTCATTAGAGAGAACAATTACATAAATCAATTGTGCTCATGGTGTAAAATATAGTAACTTAATTTTTTTTTTAAAAAAAATTAATTTAATGAGTAAATCGTTAATTAGGGAGATGTTATCCCAATAGCTTAAGGATTGAGGAAGCTTCATTAGTTTCCTAATGGTTTTCCTTTTAAAAAATACGTATATCACAATAACTATACGAAATCTCATGCTTCATAGAAAACCTTTTCAAATCACGATCGGACTAGTTAAAAAACACTATTTATATACCCCGCCTATACACTATGTTTTTTCACATCGTAGTTCTTGTTCATCAACTTTTTTGTCTCATTGCATTCGAAATTATGGCTTCCGTAAAGAGAATCACACTAGCAGCAGCCTCCTTCTTATTAATGGCAACTATTCTTCTTGGAACCTCTCTCGCTGGCGGTAGTGTTGTTCACAATGTTGGGGACTCAGTTGGATGGACGACATATATGGATTATAGCAAGTGGGTTTCTTCCAAGAACTTCCACGTCGGAGACAATATCGTTTTCAATTACAATAATCAGTCTCACAACGTGAAGCAAGTATTACAACTTATTTGGTTACTGTGTTCTTACAACGGACTTTGAACAAACAGTAAACCAAACACAAATGATTCAATTAACAACAACACAAGTAATAGAACAGCAACAGGACAAGCGCAGACAGAGAACGAGAAATCAGTAAATCAGTCCCAGCGGAGCAGCAACGAAATAGCGAAAATACAGCGACGAAGGCAGCGCAAATCGAGAGAATTCTGAGGCTTGTTGATGAGGCAACAATCTCCTTAAAACAAATTCGTCCCCTACCGATTGGTGCAGTAGAACGCGAGACGTCTGTTTCCCAGGATGCAACGGAAAATAGAGGAAATTGGGCACCACCAAATTCGACTGCAACGAACAACCGAAGTGCTTGAACTCTCTAAAAAGAAAAACTTTAAACTTGTTTTCTGTATTCAACCAAAAAAAAAAACGAAATACACTTCCCTATTAAAAAAGAAATTAACATACCAATTTAAATTGAGTTAGTGGGAGACTTTACACATGATGTAACCACCTAGTTAATTAATAAAATTAATTTAACTGTTATGGAACATCAAAAGCTTGGAAAAAACAAAGAGGAGGCTTGCAAAAATTGGCTAGGCCGGGCCCGCACATTTTGGTCCGGCATTCGTGTACGCAGGACGCGCGGGTGCACACGAGCCAAGCCTGTTCGGATTTTGATTTGCACCCCCCTGCACGCGCACGTAGAGAGAGCCTCTATCCTTATAACTCTTACCCATCTACATATGAGCAATCATATATAAGCACAATTTTCCCTTACTAGCTTTCCTATGTGGGACAAGCTAACTTCTCTTTATTTTCCAACACCAATGGGTGAACTTTGAGAAACAATTTCTCATTCACCCAATCACCATTTTAAGCATATGAATATACCATTCTGAACTACTCACAGAGGAGTATTCGAATCACTCAAAAATAACCACTAACACGAAGTGGACCATACTTAAAATTGTGCCTCAAAATGCTCAATAATAAGAATTTTCCAACAATCCCCCACATGAATGAAATTGGCGAAAAACTTCAAATAAAATTACTTTATAAAAATATTTTATTTTGACTTTGAAGAGTTCAACGGTTCAACACCTGCATAGGATAGGTAGGCATCAGCCTTTGAACCTTCCCTTGTGAAAATATATCTCCTTTACTAGCTGACAGTGGACACGATGTCATTGAACTGTACTGCCGTTCATGTAAATGGAAAACATATATCACACAGATATTTTACCTAACACATCTGAGTTCTCATTATTATGTTCATTTTGTCCATGAACATCTACCTGGTTCTGCAAGAGTTTCTAAGAATTAGCCCCGTACAATTCCCTTTGAAGCGGCCCCACTTCTCTCTCACATAGGTGATTTCTTATTTAAGAGTAGCTCGTATTACTCTGCTCGGACTCCCGACGCATAAGAATCATTAAAAACATTTGCTTAACCTCTATCTATACGAGCATCACTGTTTCATTTCATCATAGGAATGGACTAGAGGTTAACCCCCACAGTGAACCAATTATGTCTTTTACGTGTAGGTTGTCCCATTGAACCTAGATATTGGGATCTCCAGTCAACAAGGTTGGGTTTTCCTTCGTAATAAACATTTATCTAATGGGCTTTAGTCTTTTTCCCCTCGATGATTTCACAACTAACTCTCTGTTTAACCCTTTGGTTAGTTGATCCGCAATGTTATCCTTTGACTTTACATAGTCAATCGAAATAACTCCAGTAGAGAGTAATTGTCTAACGGTATTGTGTCTACGACGAATATGTCTAGACTTACGATTATACATATTGTTATGTGCCCTTCCAATTTCAGATTGACTATCACAATGAATGCAAATCGATGGCACTGGCTTAAGCCAACTTGGAATATCATCTAGAAAATTTCCCAGCAATTCTGCTTCTTCAGCACACTTATCTAATGCAATGAATTCTGATTCCATTGTAGATCTGGCTGTCACAGTCTGTTTGGAGGACTTCCATGATATAGCTGCACCTGCTAGTGTAAACACATAGCCACTGGTAGACTTTGAGTCTTTCACGTCAGATATCCAGTTTGCATCACTGTATCCTTCGATTACAGCTGGATATCTATGATAGTGCAGCCCATAATTACGAATAAAACGTAGGTACCTAAGTACTCTCACTATTGCTTTCCAGTGATCAACCATGGATTACTCGTATATCTGCTGAGCTTGTTTATTGTACAGGCTATATCAGGCCTTGTACAACTTGATAGATACATCAAACTCCCGATCACTCTAGAGTATTCTACTTGAGATATACCATCTCCTCTATTCTTTGATAGATGTAGACTCACATCTAAAGGAGTTCTTGCCACAGCAGAATCATCATTGTTGAATTTACCAAGAATTTTATCCACTTAGTGCGACTGATCAAGAATAAGTCCATCTGAACTTCTCGAGATCTTTATTCCCAGAATGACATCTGCTAGACCCATGTCTTTCATGTCAAACTTAGATTTCAGCATATTCTTGGTGGATTTTACCATTTTAATATTACTCCCGATAATCAGTATGTCATCAACGTAGAGACATAAAATGACATAGCCAACTTCTGTCTCTCTGACATAAATGTATTTATCACATTCATTAATTTTGAAACCATTTGCCAACATGGTGTCATCAAACTTTTTATGCCACTGTTTCGGGGCTTGTTTCAATCCATACAAGGATTTAACTAACTTACAGATTTTCTTTTCTTGTCCTGGATGTAGATTTCTTCATCTAAATCTCCATTCAGAAAGGCTGTTTTCACATCCATCTGATGTACCTCAAGATTGTGCAAAGCTGCAATCGCTAGTATCATCCTTATGGAATTTATTCTCGTTACAGGAGAATAAGTATCAAAGTAATCAAGACCTTCACGTTGTCTGTAACCCTTAATTATAAGTCTTGCTTTGTACTTGTCAATTGATCCATCTGCCTTCATTTTCTTTTTGAAAATCCACTTGGACCCTAAAGGTTTACATCCTGGAGGAAGATTCACTAACTCCCAGGTGTGATTTTGTAAGATTGATTCAATTTCACTATTGATGACATCTTTCCACAAAGCACCATCAGCTGACCTTACAGCTTCGTTATAGCTTTGAGGATCATTTTCTAGCAAAAATGTCAGAAAATCTGGACCAAATAATTTTTCCGTTCTAGCTCTTTTGCTACGTCTTGGTTCAAGTTCAACAACTTGTTGATCCTCTGGAACATATATGTGTTCTTGGTCCTGACTATCTTCAATGATAGTCTCATGTGCCCGTTTGTGCACATTTGAATTCGAATTAGTTTTACAAGGAAAAACGCATTCGAAAAAGGATGCATTCCTCGACTCTATTATCGTATTCTTGTGAATATCTGGTATATTAGACTCATACACAAGAAATCGATAAGCATTAATGTTATGTGGATATCCTATGAAAATGCAATCAACAGTTTTTGGTCTTATTTTCACCTTCTTAGGTGAAAGAGTGACTACCTTGGCAAGACACCCCCACACTCGTAGGAATTTATAGGAAGGTACTCTTCCTTTCCACATTTCATAAGGAGTTTTCTCTGCTTCTTTCCGTGGTACCTTATTTAAAAGGTAATTAGCTGATAAAACAGCTTCTCCCCACATATTCTGAGGTAAGCCAGAGCTGATTAACATAGTGTTCATCATCTCTTTCAAGGTACGATTCTTTCGTTCTGCAATCCCATTGGATTGAGGTGAATAAAGAGCTGTGGTTTGATGTATGATTCCATTTTGTTCACAAAGTGATTCAAAAGGAAAAACATACTCACCACCACGATCACTTCTTAACTCCTTAATTCTTTTATTCAGTTGGTTCTCAACTTCATTCTTATATAGAACAAATTTCTCTATAGCTTCGTCCTTGCTTTTCATCAAATACATATAGTAAAATCTTGTGCAATCATCAATAAAGGTAATAAAATATTTATTACCGCCTCTCAATTGTATTGAATTAAAATCACATACATCGGTATAAATTAGATCAAGTGGTTCAGAGTTTCTTTCAATACTATGAAAGGATGATCTAGTTAGTTTTGCCTCAACACAAGTATCACACTTATGTTTATTATCAATTTTAAAATTGGGAATGTGATTCATGTTAATTAATTTCCGCAATGAATTAAAATTAACATGTCCTAATCTACCATGCCATAAATTAGAGTACTCAACAATATAAGCAGAAGAACTAGCTTTATTGATATTTTTGGGTTTAACAACCATTACATTGAGCTTAAAGAGCCCATCAGTTTCATATCATTTTTCCCACATACATTCCATTTTTAGTCAAAACTATTTTATCAGACTCGAACACCATCCGGAATCCATGCTTGTTCAGAAGTGATCCAGACACAAGATTCTTCCGTATTTCTGGTACATACAGAACATTGTTCAAAGTCAACTTTTTCCCACAGGTCATCTTCAGAATCACATTGCCTTGACCTTCAATCTCAGATGTTGCTGAATTTCCCATGTATATTTTTTCCCCATTACTAGTAGGCTCAAATGAAGAAAACATGCTCTTGTCCGAGCACACATGTCGAGTGGCACCAGTGTCAATCCACCACTCTCTTGGGTTAGAACCCACTAGATTCACCTCAGAAACCACAGCTGAAAGGTTAATGCCTGAAACATCTTGAGTCATGTTTTCCATCACATTAGCCTCTTGATTTTTTCTTCTTTGGCAGTCTGCACTCAGAAGACTTGTGACCCATTTTGTCACAGTTGAAGCATCTTCCTTGAAATTTGGATTTCTTGGAAACTCCTCCTTTAGGGCCCATCTTTGACCCTTTGATCTTAGGGTTCTTATTCTTATGGCCATGTTCAACAAAATTTGCTTTGGCCTCATGAGTTATTCCTCTCTATTCAGATACTCTGTTATCTTCCTCAATTCTAAGCTTAAGAACCAAGTCTTCAATGCTCATTTCTTTTCGCTTATGCTTTAGATAATTCTTGAAATCTTTCCAACCATGTGGTAGTTTTTCAATTATCGAGGCTACTTGGAAGGTTTCACTTAAAACCATCCCCTCAGCATGAATTTCTGCTAGAATAATTTGCAATTCTTGTACTTGACTTAATACAGTTTTGGAATCAACCATCTTAAAATCTAGGAAACGGCCTACGACAAATTTCTTAGTACCGGCATCCTCAGTTTTATATTTTCGATCTAAAGATTCCCAAAGCCCTTTTGCTGTTTTCATTCCGGCGTACACACTGTACAAGGAATCACTCAGCCCATTCAGCACATAATTCCTACATAGGAATTCAGAATGTTTCCAAGCATCGATGACACTTATCACTTGAATATCATTCTCACCCTTTTTGGGTACATGAGCATCTTCCTTTATGAACCTAGCAAGGTTCAATGTGGTCAAGTAGAAAAACATTTTCTGTTGCCACCGTTTGAAATTCTGACCACTGAATTTTTCAGGTTTTTCCGCAGCAGGATTGACATGGCTCACATGTCCAACAGATTGTCTAGCCACAAAGGCAGCAACACCTTGGCCAGCCACAGAGGCTGCCATATTAAGCCCGGAGGCTGAAGCATGTTGGCCAGACGAAGAGGCTGCCACAACAGTTTGGCCAGCCACAGAGTCTGCCATAATATTTTGGCCAGCCGAAGAGGCTGCCACATTTGGATCAACTGTGTTTGGATTGTTTTCCATATCCACAGACCGAATTTGTTTTAAGACTATTACAACTTATTTGGTTACTGTGTTCTGAAAACGGACTTTGAACAAACAGTAAACCGAACACAAATGATTCAATTAATAAAAGTGAAACAATTAACAACAGCACAAGTAATAGAACAGCAACAGGACAAGCGCAAACAGAGAATGAGAAATCAGTAAATCAGTCCCAGCGGAGCAGCAACGAAATAGCGAAAATATAGCGACGAAGACAACGCAAACCGAGAGAATTCTGAGGCTTGTTGATGCGGCAACAATCTCCTTAAAACAAATTCGTCCCCTACCGATTGGTGCAGTAGAACGCGAGACGTCTGTTTCCCAGGATGCAACGGAAAATAGAGGAAATTGGGCACCACCAAATTCAACTGCAACGAACAACCGAAGTGTTTGAACTCTCTAAAAAGAAAAACTTAAAACTTGTTTTATGTATTCAACCCAAAAAAAAAATGAAATACACTTCCCCATTAAAAAAGAAATTAACATACCAATTTAAATTGAGTTAGTGGGAGACTTTACACATGATGTAACCACCTAGTTAATTAATAAAATTAATTTAACTGTTAGGAACATCAAAAGCTTGGAAAAAACAAAGAGGAGGCTTACAAAAATTGGCTAGGCCGAGCCCGCACATTTTCGTCCGGCATTTGTGTACGCAGGACGCGCGGGTGTACACGAGCCAAGCCTGTTCGGATTTTGATTTGCACCCCCAATGCGCGCGTACGTAGACAGAGCCTCTATCCTTATAACTCTTACCCATCTACATATGAGCAATCATATATAAGCACAATTTTCCCTTACTAGTTTTCCTATGTGGGACAAGCTAACTTCTCTTTATTTTCCAACACCAATGGGTGAACTTTGAGCAACAATTTCTCATTCACCCAAGCACCATTTTAAGCATATGAATATACCATTCCGAACTACTCACAGAGGAGTATCCGAATCACTCAAAAACAACCACTAACATGAAGTGGACCATACTTAAAATTGTGCCTCAAAATGCTCAATAATAAGCATTTTCCAACAGCAAGTGACCCTCCAAGATTTTCAGTCCTGCAACGCAGAATCTCCGGTCACCACATTCACCAAAGGCTCTGACTCCGTCAGTCTCAAAAGGGCTGGCCATTATTATTTCTTGTGCGGATATCCAGGCCATTGCGAAGCAGGACAGAAGATTGACATCACCGTCACTCCAGCTTCTCTACGTCCGATATCAGCTCCGATGGGCACTCCATTGCCATCATCCGGCTTATCGACGTCTTCTTCGCCTAGTAATCCAGATGACACCAATGCTTCTTCTTTATTTAAGCTTTGCTGACCCATGCTGTTGATGGTGTTTTCAGGCACTATGGTATTTAAAACAGCACGACAAGGGTAGAAGGGTAATTCCCTTCTTGGGTGAGATCACTAACACCGACCTGACCCATAAAAAGCCAGCAGTAAGGGCCCGAGCGTTTTACAAATAAAAGACCGACCACAACACGAAGATACCGAGCACTTGATGATCGGAAACCGAGCACTTGAATTCAAGATGACCGGGCACTTATCAGGTCAACAGAAGCACTCCCGGTACAAAAGACTATCATGACCGACCACATGAAGACCTGGAGCATGGCGGCATATGCACCAGAAGATAAGTTACCCTACTTTCATGGGAAAACTGAGGAGTCAGAGTCCTAGTAGGACAAAGGAAGTAAAAGATAGATTTGGTAAAAGGTTTCCTTGAGGGAGCAGGAGATTGTTTCAACTAGGAAACCTCATACTAAGAGGAATCTGATTCCTTCACTATTATAAATAGAAGGGTAGAGTATGTGTAAAATCATTAAAATAAAACTTGTAAAAAGGGAAAAGAGATACAAGTTTCAAGCAATAAAAATATAGTCATGTTTGTGCCCGTGGACGTAGGTCGGACAAACATCCGCCGAACCACGTTAAAACTCCTTGTTTGATTGGCGTATTTATCTGTCTTTTGCTAAATTTGCCTTTGGTCCCCCATAACCAAACAAATTCACTATTGAAAGAGGATTATCTCGGGAGTGATATTCCCATATTACCCTGAGACCAAAATCCACCATCAACAGTTGGCGCCGTCTATGGGGATCTCAACAAAAAGCGGTTCGCGTAGTAAGACAAATGCAGAAGGCGGGAATCATCAATCTTCAGGGAGTCCAGCAACAGATTGGATGAAAAAGATGGAAGAAAGCATGAAATCCATGATGGATCGGTTGGAGAGAATGGAGGGAACGAACAACGAGAGACCAGACATCGGAACCAGTCGAAGAAAAAGTGAAAGAGCAGAAGGGAAAAGGGTGATAGACACAAGTGAAGACGATAGACCCAGGAGGAGGGGCCCATATGGGATAAAATCCGTAGTTGTAGAAAAAGATTCGCAAACAGAGGACACGTGGGAAGAAGAAGAAGAAGGAAGACCATCACCGGATCCCTCTTATGACAGTCTCTACGACTTCAGAAAAGAGGACAGGGAGCATAGCGAAAGTGTGCGGGAAATTCCAAGGGATGAGGAACGCCGCACCCGGGGCAATAGACACGCGGAGGGGCACAGGATACGACATGGCGGGGCAAGCAGCGAAATAAAATCTTGGTTAAAAAAGGAAATGACCAAATGGGGAGTAGGCCTCAGGACCGAGCAGGGGATGGGGGGGGATTGAGGAATCTCCCCTCGGGAAAAAATAAGGTCGGCAAAATTCCCAAAGCGATTCAGCATGCCGACCATGGCACCCTACAAAGGCCACTCTGACCCGAAATCACACATCGAAAGCTTTGTTTTATTGATGGAAGTCCAGGGAGTAGTAGGAGATGCCATCTGCAAAGTGTTCCCCCTAACTTTAGGTGGACCCGCCATCCTATGGTACAGAAGTCTGGCTCCGGGGAGCATCAGAGGCTTCACACAACTTAAAAGTCGTTCATTCAACACTTTAAAGGGGCATGCGTTCCCAAAAAGACGATTAGAGAATTAAGACTTATGAAGCAAGGAGATGACGACCCCTGAAAAATTTTATTGAAAGATACCACAACATGGTACTGGAAGTCGGAGGATATGAGTCCCTAGAAGCCCTAGAAAGCTTAAAGGGAGCCCTAAAAGTCGGGAGGCTATGGGCTCATCTGAGAATCCAGGACACGCCGGATTATGCCACCGCCCTAGAGGTAGCCCAGAAGTTTGTCTTGGTAGAAAGCGAAGAAAAGATCTCCTGAAGGGGGACGGCCATTCGGGAAAGAACAGCAAGAACAGAGGCTCCCCGACGACCGAACAGGGAATTCAAAAGATTCAATCCAAAACCCAAAGAATTCAAACCGATACCTCGAAGAGAGCAGGAAGGAGGGGTCGTGACCCAGGTGAATCATGTAGTCCGAGAAGAAACATATATTCCCCTAAGCAAACCACCAGGGCGAATCATCATAGAAATACAGGAAAAAGGCCTCTTGATAGAACCCGACCTCAGGAGATTCCCCCCAGATAAAAGGAACCAGAAGTCTTACTGCGTACATCATAATCTGAGGGGGCACACAACGGACGAATGCAAGGATCTGCGGGAACAGATGGAAGACCTGGCGAGGAATGGATATTTAAATAAATACATTGACTATGAAGTTATGGCGACTAGGCAGAAGACACATAGCACTGACCAGAGATTCTAATCGGTCAGGGAAAAACTATAACAAAACTCGGGAGTCAGACGTACTAGAAATGGAACAGGGCCCGGGATTACAAGGTGGTCGGTCGGTATCAAAACAATGCCCACAAATGAGCCAAATATAAAGTTTTTTCTCGAAATATCTCGCAGAAGAACTGTAAGGAGGACAGTATGTCCCCAAATATGAATAAAACCTTTTTCATCCGCTTTCTTAAAACAAAGTTGAAAGCCATATACAAAAACGGGGGACATACTCGACGCCCACTACAAAAGACAGTTGGCACCAAGGCCGCTTCAACCATCGGCTCGAGGCTGGATTTTGCTCCGCCGAGGACACTTAGTTTTTCAGCTCGGGGTCGGGGGACGTCCCACCGAGTCAGCCCTTCGGACTGGGGACGTAACATTCCCTCAGGTCCAAGTGCCTTTTTCAGCTCGGGGTCGGGGGACGTCCCACCGAGTCAGCCCTTCGGACTGTGGATGTAACATTCCCCCAGGTCCAAGTGCCTTTTTCAGCTCGGGGTCGGGGGACGTCCCACCAAGTCAGCCCTTCGGACTGGGGACGTAACATTTCCCCAAGTCCAAGTGCCTTTTTCAGCTCGGGGTCGGGGGACGTCCCACCGAGTCAGCCCTTCGGACTGGGGACGTAACATTCCCCCAGAACCAAGTATCTCTATTGGCTCGGGGTCCTCAGGGACATACTCGATGCATAGGATCCGTGAGAAGCATAGCACGGGGAGGGATGATACCCCCGTGGCGATTGCTTACTCCAGTGTTACCGAACATAAGGAGGAATATGCCCTTAATGTGTCGAACACTCTTTGATCCTCACTTACCCGATGTAATGGATCCGTGGGAAAGCATAGCACGGGGAGTGATGAGGCCCCTGTGACGATTGCTAGCTCCAGTGATGCCGGACCTAAGGAGGAATGTGCCCTTAGTATCCCGGACGCTCTTTGATCCATTCATCATTTGGATCCAAGAGAGGCGTAGCATGGGGATGCATTGTGCCCCTGTAGCGTGTGCCTGCTCCAGCGCGGTAAGGAGGAGCCCTCGTGCAATACACAGGCTCCACAGTGACCTGGCGTATAGAGGATGTGCCATTACCATTTAAACGCTCAACTGATCCAAATCCTGGTTCGCCGGGACACTGAGTTGAAAGATTCAGAATTATGTTTTGGAGGCCTCGGACAGGACGCTGTTTTGAGGCATCTGTGCTATTGTTTATATTTGTGAAAAGTTTTTTTTGGGACAAGCGCTAAGTCGGCCCCGCCCTATGATTTTATTTTTCAGAGTTTTTGTTTTCGTTTTCCGCTGGTCTGATAGGGGGACGCCTGTGCCGGACTCAGTAGGGCTTCAAAAGGTTGATTCACTTCCCTTCTGGGTATGTCCCACCTGATTAATCGACTCGGGGCCGGATTCGTTCCGCCGAGGCCACTTGATTAATCGGCTCGGGGCCGGATTTCATTCCGCCGAGGCCGCTTGGTCACTCGGTTCGGGGCTGGATTTCATTCCGCCGAGACCTCTGTGTACCACTGGCTCGGGGTCGGGTTACGTCCCACCGAGTCAGCACTTTTGGACTGGGGAGGCGTTATTCCCCCAGATCCAAATACCTTTTTTAGCTCGGGGTCGGGTTACGTCCCACCGATTCAGCACTTTTGGACTGGGGAGGCGTTATTCCCCCATATCCAAATGCCTTTTTTAGCTCGGGGTCAGGTTACGTCCCACCGAGTCAGCCCTTTGGACTGGGGACGTAACATTCCCCCAGGTACAAGTGCCTTTCTCAGCTCGGGGTCGGGGTACGTCCCACCGAGTCAGCCCTTTGGACTGGGGACGTAACATTTCCCCAGGTCCAAGTGCCTTTCTCAGCTCGGGGTCAGGGTACGTCCCACCGAGTCAGCCATTTGGACTGGGGACGTAACATTCCCCCAGGCCCAAGTGCCTTTCTCAGCTCGGGGTCGGGGTACGTCCCACCGAGTCAGCCCTTTGGATGGGGACGTAACATTCCTCCAGGTCCAAGTGCCTTTCTCAGCTCGGGGTCGGGGTACGTCCCACCGAGTCAGCCCTTCAGACTGGAGACGTAACATTCCCCCAGGTCCAAGTGCCTTTCTCAGCTCGGGGTCGGGGTACATCCCACCGAGTCAGCCCTTCAGACTGGGGACGTAACATTCCCCCAGGTCCAAATTCCTTTCTCAGCTCGGGGTCGGATTATGTCCCCCCAGCTTATATTCTCCCCACAAAGAGGTCTCAAACATTCGAAGGGAAACATAAAAAAAAACGAAATAAAAAAAAAAAAAGCATATATATATATATAATATATTCAAAAAATAATAATAAAAGTGTTATTACAAAAAAAAAAGACAAGTATACACAGGGCCCCGCCCGGGTTACCCCTTCTTTAATCAGCCCGCGCAGGGGCAGGAAGTTCTTCCCGGACTGGCTTAGACGATAGAGGGATCAGCTCGGTCTCAAGAACGGGAACAGAAGCTTCAACCTCAGCGGCACGGGAGACCTATACTTCAAGAATGGGAGGCGGAATCTCAGGGTAGTCCTCGCCAGGAGCAGGAACCTCAGGTCGGCTTTCTTGGGAAACCTGGGAGACCGGGGCAACGGAAACCGGGTCGGGATCCATCACCTCCTCAGAAGAAGGGGGAGCCACTTCTGGAACTCCTCCTCAGATATCTCCCCTTTGCAGAAGTGAATGGCCGCATGGATAGGCCCCATATCCAGGTCGGACAATACCATCGGGATGATCTCAGCACAGTCCCCGACCCCTTCAAGTCGGATCGTGTCTCTTTCAGCCTCCAGCTCAGCTTCCTTCCTCTTCAACTCATCCCGGGCCCGTACCAGCTCTTCATCCTTGGCCCTCAGCTTGGACTCAATGCTGCACACTTCCACCTGCAGGATCCTGTTGTCAGCCCGGGCAGCCTCCAAGTCCTTCTTGGCAGCATCATCATTTTTTCTCTCCAAAGAAGCCTGAGAGCTTTATTTATGGTATGGGCCTCAACAGCAGCCAGCTCCAGATTCTTTATATTCTCTTCTTTCCGGGCCAGCTCGGCCTCCATTTCACTGAGCCGGTTCTGGAGCCTCTGTGTCTGGCCGCCTTCAGACAAAAGGCTTATGAACAGGTCCTTATTTTTTACCGCTAAATAATTTGCATGCCGAAAAGAAAAAGAAGTCAGTTTCAAACTAAGTCTGAAAGACACCTCGGATAAAGAAAAGAAGAAAAAGAAATAACCTGAGCCAACTGGGAGCACAACTTTGCGACCACCTCCTCGGGTGAAAGGTCTTCAAACCTCGAAATCTTCTTAGGAGGTACAGCCCCGGCCAGCTCATTGAAGGCCGGTACCAAATGGGAGGTAGCCTCCCTGATATTCTTCCCGAGGTCATCAACCCCGAGAACCACAGCACCCTTCAGTTTCTTAGAAGGACCCTTCTGCCGAACTGAAGCTTCTCTCCCCGGAGCCTCTTCCTCCTCCTCCAATTCCCGCCTTAACTGAGGATCCACAGCTCCAAACCGACGCTTCCTTCTCCTGGAAGATCTCGGGGGGCTATTAGGACGGGTAACACCCATTGGAAGCACCCCGGAAGGAGAAGACCGACCTTGAGAGCCAGGACGCCCCATCTCTTCAACCACCTTCCCGGCCTAAGAAGTTTCAGGCCGTTTCCGAGAAGTACCAGCTCCGCCAGGGCTAGTTTTCTTCGAAACGCCGGACAACCGATCAAGGTACTTTGGTCTCTTCGACATACCTGTAAAGAGCAAAGGCAAAAGAAATGTTCAGGACCTGAGCATACAAAAAAAAAAAAAAAAAAAAGACATCAAACATGATAAATAAACGAGGGAACTGGCTAAGAAGATCAACAGACATCTACCTATCTGACCCGAGACCTTGGGAAGAGCGGCCCGTATAAGTCCTGATTCAAAGAATGCCGCATCATTTACCAACTCCCTCCAATGGGTGGCGTACCGCCGAGCCCAGAATACCCACTGCCGGACCTGATGGGAGACCTTGGGAGCATCTCTCCAACAGGCTAGGAGAAATAGAAAAAAAAAGGGTAAGAATCCAAAAAAAAAAAAAAACTAAGGGAAGTAAAACTAAAAGTTAGTATCCTAACCTCCTGCCCTAAAGATGTCCGGGACCAAGATCTCCCCTTCATCCGATCTCAGGGTCCGTCCCCAATCTCCAGTGGCCCAGAACCAAAGATCCTTAAAATTCTTATTGGAGTCAGGGAGTTTTTGGACGACGTTTGACGAGCTGTCGTAAACTGAAAGATAGTACCAACCGTGGTGAGTCTTCGGGTTGGCCTTCAACCGATACAACCTCTTCACTTCTTCAAAAGAAGGTTCGCCACACCCCGCCCGATGCCAAGCTACATACAGCCCGGCCAAAATCCTCCAACTGTTTAGACTTAGTTGACAGGGGGCGATCTCCATCTCGGACAGCATCCAGGCAAAGTAGGGTTGAATTGGCAACCGGAGCCCGCACTCAAAGAAAGCTGGAAGAAGGGCCACCGAACCTTGATCAGGTTGACTAGCACGATCCATTGGTCCGGGGACTTCAATAGTGATATCTATCGGAATATCATATCGTTGTCGAAGCAGTGCGAGGTCATCTTCATTTATCTTATAAGGACGGTTCATATCCAGAGCCGAGGAGCCAAGATCACCGGGCTCTGGATCCTTCCGAGGAACCCTTTGATGGTAAGAATCTTGTTCGACCTCAGAAGGAGTGGGAGTAGTATCAAGGTCTTCTACGCTGGGTGCTCCCGAACCAGAGGAAAGCTCTTTAGCAATAGGGACCAAGGGTTCAGCAGGGTTTTCAAAGGGAGAACTGTCGTTAGACATCCTAGACGTCCGGAAAACAAAAAGGAAGGGGAAGTCAGTCTATAGCTAAAACTACTCAGGGATTCCGAGAATGCTAAGCGGGTGGGTTCTAAAATTCCCTAACAAAATCCGATAAGCCATAAGTCACTCCCTAGCAACATCAAAACTAACAAAGGATTCACAACACGGTCTGCTCGTCCCCTAAATTCGCAGGTCACAGCGGAGAAATTAGAAAAATGCACGGCTGAAAGAAACTCCGGGAGTACTAAGTCAAGTGAGTCACGGTTGAAATATTCACTGGGAGAAGAGAAAGATTTGTCGAAAAGACTGCACAGTAAAAGCCCCGTCTTTTTATAGTCACGAGTGGGACGCTCATGACCGTTGGATCGAGAAAAGAAACCCGGATGGACGCCAAATGTCAAACTGCAAAAGAGGTCTGCCAAAATCAAATAAACGGTTGAGATCAGCACACCGTAAAAACGCCTCTACAAGGTCGATTCACTTCCTTTTTGGCGGGAATCCGACAGATGATTGACAAGTGTCGAACTTAGGAAAAACCCTAAAGGTGATTAGATGGGCATTTAAACAGACAGGACTGTTGCGCTTCTCAAGAAGAGGTACTTGAAAAGAGGCGACGAAAAATTCGAATCAGCTCCGGATTGACCACCAGCAGAGTAACCAGCACACCATCTTTGTATGGTTCCTGGCACCAACTCGTATACTCGTTGGAACCGAGAACTAGGGGACAGATGTTGATGGTGTTTTCAGGCACTATGGTATTTAAAACAGCACGACAAGGGTATAAGGGTAATTCCCTTCTTGGGTGAGATCACTAACACCGACCTGACCCATAAAAAGCCAGCAGTAAGGGCCCGAGCGTTTTACAAATAAAAGACCGACCACAACACGAAGATACCGAGCACTTGATGATCGGAAACCGAGCACTTGAATTCAAGATGACCGGGCACTTATCAGGTCAACAGAAGCACTCCCGGTACAAAAGACTATCATGACCGACCACATGAAGACCGGGAGCATGGCGGCATATGCACCAGAAGATAAGTTACCCTACTTTCATGGGAAAACTGAGGAGTCAGAGTCCTAGTAGGACAAAGGAAGTAAAAGATAGATTTGGTAAAGGTTTCCTTGAGGGAGCAGGAGATTGTTTCAACTAGGAAACCTCATACTAAGAGGAATCTGATTCCTTCACTATTATAAATAGAAGGGTAGAGTATGTGTAAAATCATTAGAATAAAACTTGTAAAAGAGACAAGAGATACAAGTTTCAAGCAATAAAAATATAGTCATGTTTGTGCCCGTGGACGTAGGTCGGACAAACATCCGCCGAACCACGTTAAAACTCCTTGTTTGATTGGCGTATTTATCTGTCTTTTGCTAAATTTGCCTTTGGTCCCCCATAACCAAACAAATTCACTATTGAATGAGGATTATCTCGGGAGTGATATTCTCATATTACCATGAGACCAAAATCCACCGTCAACACATGCTATTCTTTGCTGCTCTTGCATTCTTACATAGTTAGATTACTAGTTTAATGTTATCATGTGTTCTTCAATTTGTAGTTAATTTCAGTTCTGGAAGCTTTATAAGTTTTACTTTTATTCTTTTCCTTCCAATGAGATGTTAGCAATGAGTATCAATTTAATTCAATTACATTAAGTATTTACATGTATCAAAACAATGGCCAGTTAAAGAAAATTAATCATTGTCATTGGCACAACCTCCGGCCAATTATATATATCATTGTAATGTTGTGTATTAGAACTAACGGATGCTGGTTTAAGTATAATGAGTGAAATACCAATTTTTTTTTTTCGGGTGTTAAATTAAAGGAAAGAATTGAATGTTAAATAAAAGAAACATCTGAGTTAATTATCTATAATCCACTACAAAAAATAAGATTTTTAGTTTCGCAATATATGGACGTTAAAGTACAAAATTTTGACGCTAAATGTTATTAACGTCGAAAATTTTCGACGCTAAAACGTAGATGAGAAATACAATTAGCATCGAAATAAAAAAAAAATTTAACGCTAAAGTATAACATTTTACGTCAAAAATATTTCGACAATAAATTGTAATTTTCGACACTAAAGCACGTATTTGGCGACAAATATTTTCGACGCCAAAGGGTTCACCTTTAGCATCGAATATTCGACGCTAAAGGTGATATAATATTAAAAAATATATATTATTTTTTATAATATATATTATTTCGTCGCTAAAGTGTATAAGAATATTATTATTAAAAATTAATTTCAAACTAATTTCATTACAAAAGTAATTAAATTTATTATAAAAAAAATTATTACGAATTTGTTATTAAAAAATCATAATAATGCTATTTTTATTGATTTGAAAATAAAATTACAAAATTTATCACAAAAAAATATAAAATAATAAACAAAATGACAAATTAAAACGCACTCTCTGATTTCAAATCCAATACCTCAAGGTTAGATCCTGAGCCCAACACCACCAAGCCACTCCCCTTGGGGACTCAAATATATTTTATTAAAGGTTAAATGCTCATTACATCTTTATATTTTGTTTCAATTCTCTATCATGTGTCTAAAAATTGAAAAATGCCACAAAACATCATTTATCAAATAAATGGCCAGTTAAAGAAAATTACTCATTGTCATTTGTTAATCCTTCTTGAGTCATCAAGAACCTGATACGTTTACCTTAAACATGAAAGATATAACCTGATAGTTTGAAAATTAGAATCGAGAGAAGATATAGGGATTTACAGAATGAGTCATCAAGAAGGATTTAAAGAATTAAAATAAATGACAAAAAATTCAAAATTAATTAAATTAAAAAGGATTAATTAGAAATATAATTATCAAAATTACCATTGTAATTTTTAATCATGTAAAATGTATTTCATATAAAGAAAATATTGGAATATTAAGTTAGATTATTACTGTAATTTTTTTTTTATCTATTCTAATTTAATTAAGAAAATGCTTCACATATTTTTATTTATTTGAATTTAGTTGTGATTATATATAAACACATAAAAAATTAATTTAAATAAACATACCCTAAAAAGTTAAATTTTTCAATATAAGCATAATTGTTAATATATTTTAATTTTTTACAAATTAAATTTTATTTTTTAATTAAAAATTCATATTTTTTGTTTAAATATTTTTATAATGTTAATTATCTAAATAGAATAATGCTAAAAATGTTAATAATTAAGTTAGAAGGAAGTGTTTGAGTATTTTACATACTTGTGTTGAAGTATTTTATAAATTATAGGGATGTAATGACTAATGAGTTCTAAAACCAAAATATAGGGATGTAAATAATATTTATCATATATTAAAAGACAAACTTAGGTGTAAAATCAAACAAAAAAAGTGTCTCATTAGAGAGAAAAATTACATAAATCTGTTGTGCTCATGGTGTAAAATATAGTAACTTAATTTTTTTTTTTTAAAAAAAAATTAAATCGTTAATTAGGGAGATGTTATCCCAATAGCTTAAGGATTGAGGAAGCTTCATTAGTTTCCTAATGGTTTCCCGGTTAAAAGTACGTATATCACAATCATTACAAGAAATCCCATGCTTCATAGGAAACCTTTTCAAATCAGGATCAGACGAGGTAAAAAAATATTATTTATATACCATCCTATTCGCTATGTTTTTTCATATAGTAGTTCTTGTTAAAGAACTCTTTTGTCTCATTGCATTAGAAATTATGGCTTCCGCAAAGAGAATCACACTAGCAGCAGCCTCCTTCTTATTAATGGCAACTATTCTTCTTGGAGCCTCTCTCGCTGGCGGTAGTGTTGTTCACAATGTTGGGGACTCAGTTGGATGGACGACATTCATGGATTATAACAAGTGGGTTTCTTCCAAGAACTTCCACGTCGGAGACAACATCGTTTTCAATTACAATAATCAGTCTCATAACGTGAAGCAAGTGACCCTCCAAGATTTTCAGTCCTGCAATGCAGAATCTCCGGTCGCCACATTCACCACCGGCTCTGACTCCCACTACAAGAATTATGGGTTTTAGCGTCCAAATATTTAGCGTCGAAACATTATGCGACGCTAAAAGTTATTTTTAGCGTCGAATATCAATTTCGACGCTATATGTCATATTTTTAGCGACGGAATAAAACTTCGATGTAGAATATTAATGTTTTAGCGTCGAAACTATATTTCGACGCTAAAAACAGAACTTTAGCGTCGAATATTATTCGACGCTGAATAATTATATTATTGCAATAATTTTTGGCGCCAAATATTACACTTTTAGCGTCGACAAACGGTGTCGACGCCAAAAATAAATTTTAGCGTCGAACATATATCGTCGCTAAAGATGTATGAAGTTTCCACCGACAAATCCTTGACTCTTCGCGTCTAAATTAACTGCGACGCTAAAAAACGTATACAATTAGCGTCGATTTTGAATATTCGACGCCACAAATAATACTTTTAGCGTCGAACAAATTTTCGACGCTAAAGAGTTATGAAGCTTCCACCGACAGGTCCTTGATTCTTTCGCGTCTAAATTAATTCCGACGCTAAAAGTATTATTTAGCGTCGAAAAAACAGTTTCGACGCTATAAACGGCAACATGTAGCGTCGAAAAAACAATTTCGACGCTAAAAACGACAACAATTAGCGTCGAATACTCAATTCGACGCTAAAGATA
>SKCR01043123.1:0-49151 GCA_019454045.1 Zanthoxylum bungeanum
TTCTCAAGCAGTGATGAAGATGAGATGAAAGTGATGACACGCAGTGGGTGTTTTTATAGTGATACAACGGAGAAGGGCAATGAAGTGTTAGCAGAAGGTATGGAGGTGGCAGAGAACGTGGATAATGTTGAAGGAGATGTGGTGCTGCGTCAGTTGAAGAAGACACGAGCACATGTGAGCATTTGGGAGTTGTTGTGTGCATCACATGAGCAAATGTGTGCCATGGTTGAAGCTTTGAGCAAGATAATAATACCGGAGGATGCCAACCCAATAATGTTCGTAGGATCAGTGTAGAAGGAAGCTTTGCAGGTGATAACTTTTTCTGAGGAGGAACTTCCGGTGGAGGGAAGGAATCACAATAGGCCATTATTCATAAGAGCGAAAGTGAGGGGCAAGATGATATCTTGAGTGATGATGGATGATGGCTCATCTATCAATGTGTGCCCTTTGAAGATTCTATCGAGGTTGGGTATGAAGGCAACATATCTGAGTCCCTCCAACATGACTATCAAGGCATATGATGATAGTAAGCGAGGAGTGGAGGGCACTTTTGTTGCGGCAGTCAAAGTGGGCCCAATTGAGGATGAGGTCGAGTTCACGGTGCTCGATATCCCGACCACTTTTGCTTTGCTATTGGGGAGGCCATGGTTTCATAAGCTTGGGGGCGTACCCTCCACTTTGCACCAGGTCATTAAGTTTCCGTACGGGGGAGAGATTGTCACTATTAGAGCAGAGGTAGACAATGTTGTGGCCTCCTTGGAGACGCAACCTTTCACAAGGTTCCAAGTAACGGCAACCCTTGAGGAGTGGGTGGATCCTAAGGTGGCTAGGTTCATGGAGAAGATGAAGTTTGAGTCGGGCACAGGTTCGAGTGTTGGAGGACCATTTCCAAACTTCAAGGGGCAAACCACCAGGAGAGGATTATGATACAAGTACGATGAGGATAAGCCGAAGACTAAGAATAAAGGGTCGAAGCTGACGAAATACTTCGTTAAAGCAATGGGGTATCAAGGAGAGCCCGAACCAGTGGAGGTCAACAGGATCATGGTACCAGGATTTGAGATCTTCCAGGATGTGATGGGTAAGAAACCGCTGGTAGAAGAAGTTGCAAAGGAGGAAGACAAGTGGGAGGAGAAGTTGATGCAGCTGGAGAGCCTGACTCTTGAGGAAAGCAAAGAGACCGAAGGAGACCCGGCTGTGGAGGACGAAGCGGCTGTGGAGAACGAAGACGTTTATCTCCCTAATTTATTTGAGTGTACCCCTGCATTAATAAAGACATTCATTTCGCTTACTTGCCTGAGTCTCTTCCTTTCAACTTGCACGACATGATCATATTTGACATTAACTCGACCAAAACAAATGCATTTAACCTTGGTACGCCTGAAAGCCCCAAGGAGATTCTAATTGCAAGTGAGGTTACCTCTGAGGAGAGGAAGAAACTAGATGGGATGTTAGTCAAATATGCTAAAGTATTCACTTGGTCCTACGAGGACATGCCCGGAATGGATAGAAGTATCGCCCGTCACACGATACCGACTTATCCGAACATGAGGCCGGTAAAGCAGAAATTCCGAAGGATAAGACCTGAGTGGGCCGAGAAGGTGAGAGAAGAAGTCAAGAAGCAGATAGATGTGGGATTTCTAGAAGTAGTGAAGTACCCCGATTGGTTGGCAAACATTGTGCCAGTGCCAAAGAAAGATGGGAAGGTCAGAATGTGCGTGGACTATAGAGACCTTAACAAAGTTTGCCAGAAGGATGATTTTCCTTTACCCCATATAGACGTATTGGTTGATAGCGCGACTTTATCTGCCATGTACTCATTCGCAGATGGGTTCTCGGGATATAATCAGGTTCTTATGGCTGAAGAAGACAAACATAAGACTGCCTTTGTCATAGAGTGGGGTACGTATTGCTACAAGGTGATGTCATTTGGGCTCAAGAACGTGGGAGCCACTTATCTACGGATGGCTACTACGTTATTCCACGACTTGATTCATAAGGAGATTAAAGTATATGTGGACGACATGATGGTGAAGTCGGAGACGAGAAGCGGACACATAGAAGCACTAGAGAAGTTCCTTCAACGAGTCGATAAATACAACCTGCGACTAAATCCCAAGAAGTGCGTGTTCGGGGTAACAAAGCTGTTAGGACACAGGGTAGGAATGGGAGGAATAGAAGTAGAACCCGAGAAGATCAAATCGATTACCGAGATGCCCGCGCCGAAGACAGAAAAAGAAGTTAGAGCATTCCTCGGGAAAATCCAGTACATCAGTCGATTCATCGCCAAGCTGACTTTAGTATGTGAGCCTATCTTCAAGCTGTTGTGGAAGGACCAGCTAGTGAAGTGGGATGAACAATGCCAAGAAGCCTTCGACAAGATCAAAGAATACCTGGTGAAACCTAATGTCTTGAAACCTCCAAGACCAGGCAAACCCTTAGTACTGTATTTGGCCATAGAACCCGAAGCGCTTGGGGCGATGATGGTACATGCGGATGAGACGGGGTAGAACATGTAGTCTACTACCTCAGTAAAAAGATGTTTCCGTATAAAGCCCGCTATCAAGAAGTAGAGAAGATCTGTTTGGCAGTAGTGTGGGCATCCAAAAAATTGCGTCATTACTTCCAATCTTACAAGATCCAAGTGGTAGCAAAGGAGAATCCCTTGAAGTATCTGTAGTCGGTACCTTCGTTAGTGGGAAAGTTAGGCAGATGGTTGGTATTACTGACAGAGTTTGATATTGAATACCTCACTTCTAAAGTAATCAAAGGTCGAGCCGTAGCGGAGTTCTTAGCATTACAACCCATAGAAGGTGATCAATATAAGTTTGAATTCCCAGACGAAGAAATCCAGGCCATAATGGTCCAAGGATGGAAGATGTACTTCGATGGAGCAGTGAATTACAAAGAAGCTGGAATAGGAATCGTGATACTAACCCTTGAAGGAGAAACCTTGCCTATGGCCAAGAGGTTGACGTTCAGAGTAACTAACAACATGGCCGAATATGAAGCATGCACCTTCGGACTGACAACATTGATAACATTGAGAGCTAAGAACATAGAAGTCTACGGAGACTCGATGTTGGTAGTCCGACAGATGCAAAGAGAATGGGAGTTGAAAGAAGAACGGTTGAGACCCTACCTTTTTCACCTCAGGAAGCTGGCATAGGTAAATTCCAACATTTGCTGCGGGAAGAGAATCAAATGACAGACGCATTGGCTACCCTACCCGTAACTTGGGAAAATCCAGAAAAATTGGTGATGAGACCTCTAGTGTTGACAACAGCAAGCAGACCCATTTACGATATAGAAAAGATATTAGTAGTAGAGGTCGACGATGGGAAACCTTGGTACTACGATATTCAGCAATACCTGGAACACTTGGAATTCCCAGAAGAAGCAAGTAGGAAGGACAAGATAGCCATTCAGAATTTGGCTTCTCAATATGTGAGTTTGAATGGAGAACTATACAAGAGACAAGCGAATGGCATCCAGTTGAACTGTTTAAGAAAGGAAGAGGCTCAGAAAGCAATGCGAGAAGTACACGCTGGGTATGTGGACCACACATGAACAGATTGAATTTGTCTCGCAAGATAGTAAGACAAGGCTTCTACTTGTCGACCATGGAAGCTGACTGCGTGAAGATGGTAAAGCATTGTCACGATTGTCAAGCGCACGGTAACTTAAACCATTTTCCTCACACGGAGTTACACGGGCTGTCGGAGCTGTGGCTTTTCTCAGCATGGGGGATTGACATGATCGAAGAAATTCGACCACACGCATCGAATGGACATCATTTCATAGTAGTGGCAGTAGACTACTTTTCAAAATGGGTGAAGCCGAGTCATTTCGTAATGTTACAGCAAAGCAGATGGTGAAGTTCATAGCCCGGAACATCATATATCGATACAGAATGCCGCATCACATAGTAACAGACAACAAAGTCCAGTTCCAAGGAGAAATGAAGGCGATGCTACAGAAGTACGGGATAGGACATCACAAGTCGTCATATTACAGACCGCAAGAAAATGGAGTAGTCGAGGCAGCCAATAAAATGATAAAGAAGATATTAGCCAAAATGATGGAGAGTTACAAAGATTGGGTGGAAAAACTGCCGTGCACCCTGTGGGGGTACAGAACTTCTGTGAGAACGGCAACGGGAGCCACACCTTACTCTTTGGTCTACATAATGGAAGCAGTACTGCCAGTGGAAGTGGAGATACAATCAATGCGGGTGCTAGAAGAAGTAGAGTTACCAGAATAAGAGTGGGCCTCGCAGAGTTTTGAACAATTAGCATTACTAGATGAGAAGAGAATGAAGTCCTTACATCATATGCAATTATACCAGAAGAGGTTGGCTCGAGCATTCAACAAGAGGGTGCGTCCTACCAAGATCAGAAAGGGTGATATGGTACTGAAGCAGTCAAAGCCGTCGACGATGGACCCGAGAGGCAAGTTCAGAACCAACTGGGAATGACCCTACGTAGTCAAAAGAGTGATGGGAAACGGGGCAATGAGACTGTCAGACTTAGAAGGAAACGAGTTTACCGAGCCAATCAACGTGGACAGAGTGGAACAATATTTTTCCTGAAGGAGAGAAGATCGAGCGATCATTGGGAGAACTGGCGGAAGACCTAACCTAACGAAATAGGAAACTCATCCATGCATGCATGCATACACGTAACATACTTGCAATTTCTTTGTTTTGTTTTATGTTCATAGGTTTCGAAGAAAAAAAGAAGAAGGAAAAAACGGCAAATGCAAGCCAACCAGAAGCAGTAACATAGTATCAGCAGGTGCGGGAAGGAATCCCAAGGTCGAGGCCCACATTACTAGCAGCTTTTGGGAATGAATCCCAAGGTCGAGGCCCACATTACCAGCAGCTTTCGGGAATGAATCCCAGGGTCGAGGCCCACATTATTACCAGTTGAAAGGAAGAATTCCAGTGAAAAAAAAAGAGAGAGAGAAGTCCTTGATGGTTAGGCATATGTCCGATGATGAAATTGTTTGATGTAGGGTGAAACCTTAGAAGCGATAAGTGTGAGGTGTGCTCTCATCTGATATTTTGAGTGGTTGATCTCAGCTAGACTCGCGAGCACTTAATTACAGGATCTTAGCGGTAGAAGCCTGAGTAATCGACAAGATGACTAGTTGAAGAGATGGCAGATCGGTGAATGACCGTTCGCTTATATGTCCATCCTGATTTACTTGTGTTACGATATGTGATATGGTTGGAAACAAAAGAAAAGTCTCTGAAGAAGAAAATATAAACCACCTATAACCGATAAGCGTGAAGCTACCCATGGGCGAGTATTAGGACCACCATGAGGAGAAATGCAACCTTAAAGGGTAGGAGTATTGAAAAAAAATAAAAAAAATGAAGAGACAAAAGAAAAGAAGAAAAAAACCATGTCATATTGAGTACAAGGAAGTAATTGCAGAGTATGATCAAGACATCTAGGTTGGTTTGACCCATCGATCCCATTCTTCGAAACAAAATCATCGAGTTGGTTTACTTAAGGATTAAGCTGTGAAAGAACCTTGGCACACACACACTTGAAGTATAGTTCAGATCATTTATTCAAGCGGTCGGATTTGAGTTGCATCGAGTACTTTGAAGGTTCTCTGGTTTCGACACTGGGCATCCTTTGAGGGCAACACTATGTATAGCTATTGGGACTATCTCGTAAAAGGCAGTATAGTATGTTGGTATGGAATGTCGCATCGTGTTATCTACTCTGACCTAATGAAAGCAGCGAAGAACAAAAAGATAAGCCAAGTCTGGGGGCGACCAGTCTACCCCTTCTCATACAGCAAGGTTCGGCAATGAACTATCACATCAGCGATGCCTCGGGAATGAGGTTTAGCATGCCGGGAATAGTGCTTTGGGAATGGACCATGGTTCGGGAATGGACCACAACTATCACATCAATGACACCTCGGGAATGAGGTTTATCATGCCGGGAATGGCGCTCTGGGAATGGAGCATGGTTCGGGAATGGACCACAACTATCACATCAGCGACGCCTCAGGAATGAGGTTTAGCATGCCGGGAATGGCACTCCGGGAATGGAGCATGGTTCGGGAATAGACCACAACTATCACATCAGCGACGCCTCGGGAATGAGGTTTAACATGCTGGGAATGGCGCTCCGGGAATGGAGTATGATTCAGGAATGGACCACAACTATCACATCAGTGATGCCTCGGGAATGAGGTTTAGCATGCCGAGAATGGCACTCCGGGAATGGAGCATGGTTCGGGAATGGACCACAACTATCACATCAGCGACACCTCGAGAATGAGGTTTAACATGCCAGGAATGGCGCTCCGGGAATAGAGCATCGTTCGGGAATGGAACACAACTATCACAAAAGCGACGCCTCGGGAATGAGATTTAGCAAGCCGGGAATGGCGCTCCGGGAATGGAGCACGGTTCGGGAATGAACCACCTCTCAAACACGGTTCGGGAATGGACCAGGGGTCGAAGCACCTCACCACCACATCAACATAGTTTGAAGCATCTCAGAGCAGAAGGTAAGTCAGGCAATAGCTGGCGAGCCAGGTAAGTAAAAATGCATGCATGACTTTGATAGGATTGTCACTGTCACACACTGCACAAGCCCATCAAAGTGGGGGCGACTGTAGACACTTGCATTTTTGCATGAAGCCCGATGACGAGCCTCGTATGGAGGCACTAATCTTTAAGTTACGGAAGTCGCGTGAAATAGACGTCGGAAGGGAAAATTCAAAATTAAATACTTTGTCAAATTTAATTCAATTGTTTAGCCTCGGGTTCACTCGATTGGTCTCTGTGTTAACTATTAGACTCGGCCTAAAATCCCCACAACCCACACGCCCAAAATCCCCACAACAAGTGATGAACGGAAAATATATCAATATTTACCGCCCCTTTAACTTAATATTTTGTTTAGTTTCTCGGGTTTGATGAACGTTTTGATGTGTTTTAGTTTATTTTACAGATAAAATAATATCAGGTCTCAATGAAATCATTTAAGATGAAATATGGGTCAAATAAGGGCAATTATTGGACTTGATATTTTAATTTTGGAGATTGGAAACTTGAAAGGGCGTTTTTGACGAAGTGCAGTTTTGGAAATTCCAGTTTTGCGCATCTGTCGTATTTTAGGCATAACATTTTGCTCCGATATCGGATTGAGCTGATTCAAGTTTCAGATTAAAGAAGAATCAAAGATCTACAACTTTGAAAGACAAAATAATTTCTAAATCTGAAGATTTCACGCCCGAAAGTGATGAACCATCCAGAAGTGTGTTGTGTGTAATTATTAAAGTCATTTTCAATCATTTTCAAAGCAAAAAAATAAATTAATAAATAATAATAAAAATTATCAAATCACCACCAAACATGATAAGCAATTAGTGGAGTAATTAATAATGGATTTGGTGGAGTAATTAATGGAGCAATTAATAATTGATTTGGTGGATGATTTGATGGAGGCAAAATTTTGCCTATAAATACCAAGCCATTTCATTTGTAAATTCATACTTTCTTCTAAGGAATTCCTTAAGAATACTAAGAAGATTGTATCTTGTTTGTTTATTTACAGCTTTCAGTAATTAATTTCCGCTTTCGCACTTTATTTTCTTTACTTTTCAGTTTTTACTTTCCACAATTTACTTTTACGCACAATACTTTTCTTTCTTTAATTTTCAGTTTTTACTTTTCAGTAATGAGGAGGTAACTCCCCTTTGCTGGGGTAAGAGGTAAAATATTTATTACTAATATTTAGATTAATCTCCCTTAATTATAATATATAAAATAGTTAAAACCTGACTTAACGAGGATACCTGTGGGACACACAAACTGGGCGACGCTGTTCCGGGCTCGCGGCCCGGTTGGGAGTACGGAGTAGCCCACGGGGGACTAAACCGGAGAATAAAGGAGTCGCCACCCGGTGTGAACCGGGAAAATGATTTAAGGCCGCACTCACCCCTCGCAAGGGAAGTCCTCAAACCCTTGGGTTCGGAATGGTCCCTTACTTATGTTGTTTTGTAATGAATGGATTTGTGCAATATTAACCAAGTCTACTCAACATACATGTTGGTCAAAGTAGTCTAAATTCTTATAAAGTCTAAATCTAGATTTGCATGCTTCAAAAGTAAACTTTCATAACAACAAACACATGATATCACACATCAAACATGTCAAATAACCAATGATCAAAACAAACATAACTTAAATTCCTAATACGAAAGGTAAATAACTAAGTCATGCTAAAAATAAAACAACATTCTAATAGCCTAATCATGCTCAAATACAAGTTTGGATGAAATGAAATATGTGAATCCTTCAAGTGGTACGGGGCATTGTATCCCGAGTGCAAACCATAATACCGTCCATTCGGATTCGGCTATGGAATTTATGTCCGGGTTTCCATCCAATATACCACAAGAAAGAACACACATTCCATTCACCTGAAATTACATCACACACTAATTCATAATTCTCACGCGACGAAAAAGTAAGTTACATGCTTTTCTACGTTACTAATTTACATAACCTAAAATAAATGACATGTAAATTAATTATTCATGCTAATCATCATAAAAACACATTTTTCTAAGTCATTATTTCATGTGAAGAAATTTAAACGACATGCTAAACTAATTATTCATGCAAAATGGCATAAAATAAACTTCCTAAGTCATTATTTCATGTGAAGAAATTTAAACAACATGCTAAACTAATTATTCATGTAAAATACCATAAAATAAACTTCCTAAGTCATTATTTCATGTAAATAAATTTAGTAATAGGTGCCCTCAGGTCTAACCTTTTTTTCGTCTCTCGGAAATGCGTTATACGGCCGTCGGAAGAGCTATCACTCGGTAACTTTTCTGGGTTCGCTGTGTTTTGACGTTTTTGCTCGTTGTTTCGCTGTTTTGTCCACTGTTTTGAGTTTGTTTCGCTGTGATTCAAGTCTCCACAATTAACTCGCTGGTTGGCAGTGAATTAAAGTCGGTTTTGGTGATTTTTGGAAGGCGTTGGACTGCCGTTCGCTCGGTTTACTTAAGGACTTTCAAGTGCAGTTTTTTGCTCACTGTTTTGATGACTTTAGGGGACTGTTTTGAGTGCTTTTGAGCTGCTGTTTTTGGGCGAATTTTAGAGGGTGTTTGGGGCAGTTTGTGCACTGGTTTGGGGGCTAAAATTAGAGTGCTTTGGATGTAATTTCCAGGGGCTAAATGGAGCAGTGGCTGGCGTGAACTACATGGGCTTTTTGGCGTGTTTGAACTGCTGGAATGGGTTGTTTTGCTGCTTGTTTGCGTGAGGTGTAGGGGGCAAAATGGAGTTAGTTTATGCGTGAATCTCAGAGGGGAATGGAGGCAATGGATGGCAGTGAGTTGCTTGAATTTTGGAGAGCAAAATGCCGTGAAGATGAGGGCTGGTTGGGCAGTGACTTGGGCGTGAAATGAAGGCAGTGAGGGGAGGTATTGGGCGTGAGTGTATAGAGAGTAAGGGCTGCTTGTGTTCTCCAAATGCTGGGTCTTTTTGCTTGATGTCTCTAGGTATGTGCTCTTAATGTGTGCTAGGGGTTCCAAGGTGAAAAATGATGGTTTATATAGGCAAATGAGAGAGTGGTTATTGCATGGTGGGAGTATGGGTGCATGGGTTTGTGGTATGGGCATGTTTTACAAGTTTGTGTTTTGTTTGGAAGAATTGCTTTGTAGGAGGCATGGGTGGGGGAATGGTTTGCATGGGTTCTTGGTTGTTAGTGTTTTGTTTGGAAGAATTGCTTTGTAGAGGCATGGGTGGGGGAATGGTTTGCATGGGTTTCTTGTTTGTTAGTGTTTGGGGGAGGTGGTGATTGGTGGCTTTGTGAATTATTGTTTGTTGTTTGGTGTTTGGGAGGGAATTGTTTTGATAATTGTATGGTATGGGCGTGGGGGTATGGTGGGGGAATGGTTATTTGTTTATTATTTTGTCAAAGTGGGGTGGAATGGTTAAAGTAAGTATGGTAGATGGGTAAATCATGTTTGAATAGTGTAAGGAGCGGTAATTTTAGTGTCATGGACGTGGGCCTAATGGATGGTGGGCTTGGTGTTTGATTTATTTTGGTTTCATGGGCTTTGGATGTGGGTTTAGGTGTTTAGGTGGGCTTAGAATGGTTTGCGGTGATTTCGGGTTAAAGAAATATTTTGAAACGAACATTCAACAAGCGAACTCCGAGCGAACTTAGCGAATTATTTCCAAAATGAGTCAACTCTTGACTTTCCCTTTCCGACGACCGTTTTCCGCGAGTTCCACGACTAAAAGTTAGTGCCTCCGTATGAGGCTCATCATCGGGCCGGTATGCAAAAAAATGCAATGCCTACAGTCGCCCCCACTTTGATGGGATCTGTGCAGTGTGTGATAATGACAGTCCTATCAAAGTTCGTGCAATGCATTTTTACTTACCTGGCTTGCCAGCTGCCACCTGACTTGCCTGCTGTCTCGAACTGAGTTGATACTGCAGTGGACCTCGATCCTGGGACGCATCCCAATAACTGCAACCGACAACGGGGGCGTCGACCCTGGGACGCATCCCAATACCACTGACAAAATGGGCCTCGTCCCGGGGACGCATCCCCAAAGTGATGCAGTGGGTCCACGACCCTGGGACGCTTCCCAATAACTGCAACCGACAACGGGGGCCTCGACCCTGGGACGCATCCCACTACCGCTGACAAAATGGGCCTCGGCCCGGGGACGCATCCCTAAACTGATGCAGTGGGTCCACGACCTGGGACGCATCCCAATAACTGCAACCGACAACGGGGGCCTCGACCTTGGGACGTATCCCAATACCGCTGACAAAATGGGCCTTGGCCCGGGACGCATCCCCAAAACTGATGCATTGGGTCCACGACCCTGAGACGCATCCCAATAACTGCAACCGACAATGGGGGCCTCGACCCTGGGATGTATCCCAATACCGCTGAAAAAATGGGCCTCGGCCCGGGGACGCATCCCCAAAATATGATGTAGTGGGTCCACGACCCTGGGACGCATCCCGATAACTGCAACAGACAACAGGGGCACCTCGACCCTGGGCACCTCGACCAACACACGCGCTGACAATAGAGACCTCGCCCTCAAACTGATGATGTAGTGGGCACCTCGACCCGGAACTACAACCGACAACGGGGGCACCTCGACCCTGGACACCTCGACCCAACACCGCTGACAATAAGTACCTCGCCTCTGAACTGATGATGTAGTGGGTCTTCGACCCTAAATTGGTACTGATGTGGGCCTCGCCCCCAGACTGACATATGATGTGGGCCTCGCCCCCCGACTGACACTGATGTGGGCCTCGCCCCCAGACTGATATATGGGCCTCGCCCCCAGACTGATATATGGGCCTCGACCCCAGATGGATACTTTTATGGGCCTCGCCCCAAACTGATACTGATATGGGCCTCGCCCCCTGACTGATATATGGGCCTCGCCCCCAGACGGATACTGATATGGGCCTCGCCCCAAACTGATACTGATATGGGCCTCACCCAACTAATACTGGTATGGGCCTCGCCCCCAGACTGATACTGATATGGGCCTCGCCCCCACACTGATATTGATATGGGCCTCGCCCCCATGCTGATACTGATATGGGCCTCGCCCCAAACTGATACTGATGTGATGTAGGCCTCGGCCCTGGGACTCATCCCCGCAATTGATACTGATGATGATATGGGTCTCAGCCTTGGGACTGATACTGATGTGATGTAGGCCTCGGCCCTGGGACTCATCCTTGACACTGATGCTGATACGATGTGGACCTCGACCCTGTGACTCATCCCCGCAACTGATGCTGATGTGATGTAGGCCTCGGCCCTGGGACGCATCCCCAAACTGCTGAAGATGATGATGTGGGTCTCAACCCCGGGACGCATCCCCCCAAAAACTGATAATGATATTGACGTGGGCCACAACCCTGGGACTCATCCCCAAAACTGATGCTGATGTATGTGTGGGCCTCGACCCTGGGACGCATCCCCAAAAATTGATGATGTAACTGATGTGATGTAGGCCTCGGCCTTGGGACTCATCCTTGACACTGATGCTGATGCGATATGGGCCTCGACCCTGGGAAGCATCCCCACACTGCTGATAATGATGTGGGTCTCAAACCTGAGTGTCATACCTGGCAAAACTGATACTGTGTCTCCATACCCGGATTGCCGTACCTGGCAAAACCGATACTGTGTCTCCATACCCGGAGTGCCGTACCCGACGATACTGATACTGATGTGATGTGGGCCTCGCCCCTAGAATGCCATACCTGGCGAAACTTATACTGATGAAGGTGTGGGCCTCGCCCCCAGAATGTCATACCCGACGAAACTGATACTGATGAATGTGTGGGCCTCGCCCCCAGAATGCCATACCCGACGAAACAAATACTGATGATGTTTTGGGCCTCGCCCCCAGAATGCCATATCTGGCGAAACTGATACTGATGACGATGTGGGCCTCGTCCCCAGAGTGCCATACTCGGTAAAGACTGATAATGATGTGGGCTTCGCCCCAAGAGTGCCATACCCGGCAAAGACTGATAATGATATGGGACTCGCCCCCAGAGTGCCATACCCAGCAAGACTGATAATGATGCAAATGATTTATTTCAAACTATACTGCTCTCCTCGAGACAATCCTGATAGCTAAACATATTTTTGTCCTCAACGAATGCTTTGTGTCGAAACCAGAGAACCTTCAAAGTACTTGATACACTCAACTCCGATCGTCTGAATAGGTGATCTGAACTAGACTCATAGTGTGTGTGTGTGTGTGTGTGTGCTAAGGCTCTTTCGTAGCTTGTTCCTTAAGTGGGCCAACTCGATGATTTTGCTTTGGAGAATCGAACCAGTGGGTCTAACCAACCTGGATGTCTTAATCACGTTTTGTGATTACTTCAGCGTACTCAATATGATATGGTCTTCGTCTTTTTTCTTTTGTCTCTTTCTTTTCATTTTCATTTTTTCATTTTTCTTTTCTTTCTTTTTTTCTCTTTTTTTTTCTTCTTTTTTTCTTTTCTGACACACCTACCTTTTAAGGTAGCATTTCTCCTCATGGTGGTCCTAATACTCGCCCATGGGTAGCTTCACGCTTATCGGTTATAGGTGGTCTATTTTTTTTTCTTTATTTCCAACCATATCATATATCATAGCATCCGTAAACAAGTGTGAACACCCAGGCAAACGGTCATTCACTAATACATCATCTCTTCAACTAGTCACCTCGATAACTACTCAGGCTTCTACTGCTAGGATCCCGTAATCAAGTCTTCGCGAGTCTAACTGAGATCAATCCATTCAGAATACCGGACGAGAGCATGTCTCGCACTTATCGTTTCTAGGGTTTCCCCCTACAGCATTCAATGTCATCACCGAACATATTTCTAACTATCAAAGACTTCTCTCACTCATCTTTTTTTCTTTTCATTCTTTCATCATTTTTTTTTTCATTTTTTTTTATTTTTTTTTCATATATATTTATTTTTTTTAACAATTAAGTAGAGCACAAACTTTCAAATATTTCATGTCTTGTAATACCTGGTCAGTAGGAAACGTCACTGATTAAGATCAATGTCCAATCTGCGCTTCTTGCCACGATCACCATCTATCCAGTCCAATTTGGAGAGGATAGGGTCGAGCTTTGGTTCAAAAGCTAGGATCTGGTCAATCAACTCTTCGGCCTTTGTCGCAGTCAGGAAAATATCTTCCACAGATTTAGTGACGAACTCATGTCTCTTGGCTTCCGCGAGGAATACAAACAGAAAATTGAAGAAATGCTCAACATTGAGTATCCCAATGGGCTTCCGATGAATGTTTAAATGCGCCCATGATGCTACAGTGAATATGTCTTCAAGGGTACCAAGTCCACCTGGTAACGCAATAAACGCATCCGCAGTATTTATCATTTCATGGAGTCGTTCAGACATACCTGATACGATGCGTTCATCTCCATTTGTTGGTCCAATTAACTGTTCGTCCCGCCAAGGTCTTGGGATGATTCCCAAAACATGACCGCCACCATCCTGAACGGCTTTTGAAATGCTTCCCATTATCCCAAGATTTCCACCACCATATACTAGGTGTATATTCTTCTCAGCCATTACTCTCCCCAATTCCTTTGCAGCCTCAATGAATTCTGGTTTATTACCAGTGTTGGATCCACAGATAACAAAAATTTGCTTAACTCGCTGCTGTGAAGTTGCTTCCATTTTCTTTCTCTTACTTGGATGTATATCTGGATGTGTTGAGGAGAGAAATGTTGAGCTGAATTTATAGAACCTGAAAAGGGGTGAGTAATAATGCACTAATATCTTCCACCGAATGGTTGTTAGCTAAACCACAAAAATTCGTCAGAGGTCAAAGAGTCTCTAGATCCTGTCTACGACAATAAGAGAAAACAACAAAAGAAATCGTGAGCGGTCAAAATGTCATGGATTCTATCCACGAAAATAAAAGAAAATACCAAAAGAAGTCCTAAAAGGTCAAAAAGTTGTGGATCCTGTCCACCACAACAAATCATGAAAGGTCAAAAAGTCTGGGATCCTGTCTACGAAAATAAAGGAAAATAACAAAAGAAGTCATGAAATGTCAAAAAGCCCTGGATCATGTCTACGAAAATAAAAAAACAACAAAGGAAAAGCAATAATTAAGGCAACAGAATTATGTACTCAATACGCCACTCGCTTGGTATAAATTCATTAGGATGCGTCTAAAGAATTCTTTCTTTACTCAGCCACCACTAATGAATTAGCTCCCATTTTTTTGATTGCCCAAACACCATTCCTTCTGTCTTAACATGCTTCGTCTTTGCTTTTACCTCCCTGTTAGCGCTAAATTCATCGTCTTCGGCCAGACATGACCAGAATCCATCTGTCAAGGTGTCTTCAATGTCATCCTTTGTGCCATCTTTCGATCTTTGCTGCTTTCTTTTTCTTTTTTTCTTCTTTAAAACCTGCGAATACAAAACAACAGAATAAAGACGTGTACATGTAATGTATACACATACATGTGTAGAGATACTCCCTTGTAATTGATGGGTGAGACCCTCATTGTGCTCCTCGGCGCCATGTGTTTTCTCCTGCTCGTTCTTCCCTTCTGTTTAAAACCTGCAAACATAGGACAAACACAAGAATTGCAAGTGCATTACGTGTATGCATGTATATGTTTCCTATCCCGTTGGGTTAGGCCTTCTGCCAATTTCCTTGGTGACTGCTCAGTCTTCTTTCTTCCCAGCAAAGTGCAGCTTCAATCTGCTTACATCGATCGACTCGGTGAACTCATTCTCTCCTAAATTTGGTAGTCTCACTGCCCTGTTCCCCAATTTCTGGATGGCTACCCTGTCTTTTCTGCTTACTTCTTCTGAGGATTCCCCGTGTTCTAAACATCGCTGAGTATCATAGTACTAGGGTTGAATGCTTTTGTCAAATATACTTATGTTGCAGAGACTCAGGCAAGTCAACGAAATGAACATCTTTATTATCATTAAGAAAAGGTTCGAACAAATAGACAAAATCAATGTCTCTATTAATAAATGCTGGATCACAACTGAATAAGATCTGGGAGACAAACATCTCCATAAATTGCAACTTTATTTTCCCTTGCTTTCTTATTTCCTTCGACCATCAATTTCTCCAGGTACAGTAGTTCTTCTTCCCATTCACTTTTCCCTTTTGCAACCCCCGTCTCATCACTGTCTGAGAAGTTTTCCCAAAGATCCTCCCTTTGCTTTATTTCACTTTTACCACTGTTGCCTCGTATCCCTGTGCAAGAAGTTTGGTAGTTGTGGGTTGGGAAGACAAGATTGTCGGGTAGGCCGGAGTCAATAATGTGGGTAGGTGGAGGTTTTTTGTGTATGTTGGCTTGTTCTTTTTCCGGGTTGGGTATTTTATGGGCATCAATGAGGTTTTGGATTTCATGCCTAAGGTGGATGCAATTATTAGTTTCATGGCCCATTTCTTGGTGGAAGTAACAATACTGATTTAGGTTGAGGTACGGTGGCACAGGGTTTGGAAGTGGTCTAGGTTTTAAGGGTTTTAGAAGTCCTTGCATATTCAGTTTCTTAAAGACCTTTGACAAAGGTCTACCAAGATTGGAGAATCGTCTGTTTCCGATAGAGGCAATCTCGGAAGGAGGGAGTTTTATCTCTGAAGGTTCCCTAATGGTCTTTGCATTCTGACTGTTCATCTCTCTGTTATCAGCTATACAGAGTGCGGTCAAGCTGGCCACAACATTAGTCAGAGCTTGCAATATCTCAATAATTCCTGTTATTTTGGTCTCTAATTGATCCAGGCGGGATTCCTCGTTGGCTGACTCATTCATATTGGCTGATGGTCTTCTGACAAGTCTTCCCCCAACCCAACGGGTATCTATGATGGCTTTTAACACAAAGGGGGTTAGCATGATGCATGTATGCATGAGTGCATGTCATGTATGCCTCATGCATACGATGTATGGAATAAATAAGCTTATAAAATAATTTGCACTAATTGGCCCGTTATCATTTTAAAGTATTCAATCACACTATTGTGTGGTGCAAACTTGTCCCAGTTGAAAAAGGCCCAACAAGTTTACACTTTGCGATAATATAACTAAACAACTTCAAATGATAAGAGGCCTAAACACAAAATGGCCCATCAGCATTTTAGAAGCTTTTGGCCCAATTGTCAAAGGACATGAACTTGTCCCAGTTTAAATGGCCCAACAAGTTCACATATCTTGACAAAAAGATCCAACTGAATCCAAATGGCGATGGTCCTAAACACAAGCATAAATAAATAATTTATAAGGGTCATACAACTAAGGTTCACATGTAGGTTTAAAGGAATGTAAACAAAGGCTCCCGCTGACGAAGGATTGCCCACAACTAGGACTCCCCCCTCAAGGGTTCAAACGACCAAGTGAGCTCACCTTTTTTATACCTTACGGTACGTGTCAACGAGTTACAGTATGTGACTAACTGTCAAATGGATTTCCCGTTGTAGATTCCCCAGAGGGAGGGTGGAGCGAGGCTCTCTTAAGTACCCAAGCCTCTTAGGCTCTTATCGCTTGGTGTCAGGAATAAACAACGAGTCCTCCAAATTAGTCTATCACAATAAGCTACGGGTGAATGATTATCTAGGTGCCTTCACAGCTTTTCCTTATAGAAAAGTAGTGAGTGAAGGAAGACACCAAACTATCACCTAGCCTTAACAATGCCTTTGATTAAACTCCTTAAACCTACAGTAGACATGGTTAATTAAAGCACAAATCACAAACATTACAAGAAATTATTTCGGGGCCGATTCTCTATCCCCAGTGGAGTCGCCAGACTGTGGGACATAGAAACTGGGCGACGCTGTTCTGGGCTCGCGGCCCGGTTGGGAGTACGGAGTAGCCCACGGGGGACTAAACCGGAGAATAAAGGAGTCGCCACCCGGTGTGAACCGGGAAAATGATTTAAGGCCGCACTCACCCCTCGCAAGGGAAGACCTCAAACCGTTGGGTTCGGAATGGTCCCTTACTTATGTCGTTTGTAATGAATGGATTTGTGCAATATTAACCAAGTCTACTCAACATACATGTTGGTCAAAGTAGTCTAAATTCTTATAAAGTCTAAATCTAGATTTGCATGCTTCAAAAGTAAACTTTCATAACAGCAAACACATGATATCACACATCAAACATGTCAAATAACCAATGATCTAAACATAACATAACTTAAATTCCTAATACGAAAGGTAAATAACTAAGTCATGCTAAAAATAAAACAACATTCTAATAGCCTAATCATGCTCAAATACAAGTTTGGATGAAATGAAATATGTGAATCCTTCAAGTGGTACGGGGCATTGTATCCCGAGTGCAAACCATAATACCGTCTCATTCGAATTCGGCTATGGAATTTATGTCCGGGTTTCCATCCAATATACCACAAGAAAGAACACACATTCCATTCACCCGAAATTACATCACACACTAATTCATAATTCTCACGCGACGAAAAAGTAAGTTACATGCTTTTCTACGTTACTAATTTACATAACCTAAAATAAATGACATGTTAAATTAATTATTCATGCTAATCATCATAAAACACACATTTTCTAAGTCATTATTTCATGTGAAGAAATTTAAACGACATGCTAAACTAATTATTCATGCAAAAATGCCAAAAAATAAACTTTCTAAGTCATTATTTCATGTGAAGAAATTTAAACAACATGCTAAACTAATTATTCATGTAAAAAATACCATAAAATAAACTTCCTAAGTCATTATTTCATGTAAATAATTTAGTAATAGGTGCCCTCAGGTCTAACCTTTTTTTCGTCTCTCGGAAATGCGTTATACGGCCGTCGGAAGAGCTATCACTCGGTAACTTTTCTGGTTCGCTGTTTTGACGTTTTTGCTCGTTGTTTCGCTGTTTTGTCCACTGTTTTGAGTTCGTTTCGCTGCGATTCAAGTCTCCACAATTAACTCACTGGTTGGCAGTGAATTAAAGTCGGTTTTGGTGATTTTTGGAAGGCGTTGGACTGCCGTTTGCTCGGTTTACTTAAGGACTTTCAATTGCAGTTTTTTGCTCACTGTTTTGATGACTTTGGGGGACTGTTTTGAGTGCTTTTGAGCTGCTGTTTTTGGGCGAATTTTAGAGGGTGTTTGGGGGCAGTTTGTGCACTGGTTTGGGGGCTAAAATTAGGGTGCTTTGGATGTAATTTCCAGGGGCTAAATGGAGCAGTGGCTGGCGTGAACTGCAGGGTCTTTTTGGCGTGTTTGAGCTGCTGGAATGGGCTGTTTTGCTGCTGGTTTGGCGTGAGGTGTAGGGGGCAAAATGGAGTTAGTTTATGCGTGAATCTCAGAGGGGAATGGAGGCAATGGATGGCAGTGAGTTGCTTGAATTTTGGAGAGCAAAATGCCGTGAAGATGAGGGCTGGTTGGGCAGTGACTTGGGCGTGAAATGAAGGCAGTGAGGGGAGGTATTGGGCGTGAGAGTATAGAGAGAGTAAGGGCTGCTTGTGTTCTTTCCAAATGCTGGGTCTTTTTGCTTGATGTCTCTAGGTATGTGCTCTTAATGTGTGCTAGGGGTTCCAAGGTGAAAAATGATGGTTTATATAGGCAAATGAGAGTGGTTATTGCATGGTGGGAGTATGGGTGCATGGGTTTGTGGTATGGGCATGTTTTACAAGTTTGTGTTTTGTTTGGAAGAATTGCTTTGTAGGAGGCATGGGTGGGGGAATGGTTTGCATGGGTTCTTGGTTGTTAGTGTTTTGTTTGGAAGAATTGCTTTGTAGGAGGCATGGGTGGGGGAATGGTTTGCATATGGGTTTCTTGTTTGTTAGTGTTTGGGGGAGGGTGGTGATTGGTGGCTTTGTGAATTAATTGTTTGTTGTTTGGTGTTTGGGAGGGAATTGTTTTGATAATTGTATGGTATGGGCGTGGGGTATGGTGGGGGAATGGTTATTTGTTTATTATTTTGTCAAAGTGGGGTGGAATGGTTAAAGTAAGTATGGTAGATGGGTAAATCATGTTTGAATAGTGTAAGGAGCGGTAATTTTAGTGTCATGGACGTGGGCCTAATGGATGGTGGCTTGGTGTTTGATTTATTTTGGTTTCATGGGCTTTGGATGTGGGTTTAGGTGTTTAGGTGGGCTTAGAATGGTTTGCGGTGATTTCGGGTTAAAGAAATGTTTTGAAACGAACATTCAACAAGCGAACTCCGAGCGAACTTAGCGAATTATTTCCAAATGAGTCAACTCTTGACTTTCCCTTTCCGACGACCGTATTCCGCGACTTCAACGACTAAAAGTTAGTGCCTCCGTATGAGGCTCATCATCGGGCCGGTATGCAAAAAAATGCAATGCCTACAATACCGACATATTGGTCGGTTGGTAATTATTTAAATTGATTTTAACCTGACTAAACTGGATACCGCCTGATTGGTCGGTTGTAATTAATTATTAATTTGACTTAATCTGGATACCGCCTATATGGCTGGTTGGTAATTATCATGCAAAGTTAATATTATATATAGGGAGATATCTAAAATAGAAGTAATAAAAATGGATATTTTACCTCAACATTTTCTTTTATTGTAATTTTACTTTATTTACTTTTCAACAATTTACTTTCAGCAATTTACTTTTCAGCAATTTACTTTTCAGTAATTACTTTCAACATTTACGTTTCAGCATTTAATTTTCAGTAGTTAAATTTCAGCATTTACTTCTACATTTACTTTTCAGGATTTAATTTTCAGTATTTAATTTACAGTATTTTACTTTATGTCTTTTATTTTATTAAGTTTTACTATCCGTAAATATGTGTCGTAACTAAACCAGTTATCTGGGGTTGTGAAGAAATTCAATACCACCGGGTTTATAAGGGGTTGATTAGTTTGAGTATTATAAAGATTTATTTATTGGGTCTTAATCTTAATACTTTTTATTATCTGGCCACTAATAAAATTGATCTGGTAAATCTAAAATGACTAGACATAGGGATTTTAGGTTTCAGCCTTAGACTTAATAGCCCACGATCTTCCTTGAGGATAGATAACCCTTTAATATATTTCCTTACATGATAGACATATACCTGTCGGGCGGGGGTAGCCATAATTGGACAACGCAAAACAAAAATTTTCCACACCATTTATTATTCCAGCAGAACTCTGAATGAAGCTCAACTCAACTACACAACCACTGAAAAGGAGTTGCTCGCAGTTGTGTACGCTTTTGACAAATTTCGCTCATATCTGCTGGGTCTCAAAGTAGTGGTCTACACACAGATCATTCAGCAATCAAATATCTGATCACGAAGAAAGATGCCAAACCCAGATTGATCTGTTGATACTTCTTCTGCAAGAATTTGATGTGGAGATTCGAGATAGGAAAGAGACAGAAAACCAAGTGGCAGATCATCTATCGAGGATCGAGAATGGAGAAATAGCTGGCAAAGAACTGTCAATCAAAAAAACTTTTCCAGATGAACAGCTGTTTGCCATGAAACAACAGGAAGTCCATTGGTATGGTGACTATGTCAACTACATGGTGTCAGGAAAATGTGCCGTTGGAATGGACAACTCTGCAACGAAAGAAGTTCTTCAAAGAAGTCAAGCACTATGTCTGGGATGAGCCGTACCTGTTCAAACGTTGTGCTGATCAATTACTGAGACGGTGTGTTCCACATGAGGAGGTCAACAGTGTTTTGCAGCACTGTCATTCATCACCATATGAGGGACAATTCAGCGGGGACAAAACTGCATCAAAATTTCTTCAATCAGGTTTGTTTTGGCCCACTCTTTTTAAAGATGCTTATCTTTTTGCTTTTCAATGTGACAGGTGCCAGAGAACGGGAAATATTTAGAAGAGAAATGAAGGACCGTTGCAAAACATTCTAGAAGTGGAAATATTCGATGTGTGGGGTATTGATTTCATGGGACCCTTTGTTCCATCATTCGGAAACTTGTACATCCTGGTTGCTGTAGACTACGTTTCCAAATGGGTTGAAGCAATTGCACTGTCATCCAATGATTCAAAAGTGGTGATCAAATTTCTGAAAAAGAACATTTTCACTCGGTTCGGAACACCTCGGGCAATCATCAGCGATGGTGGCTCACATTTCTGCAACAGATACTTCGATGCACTTCTAACCAAATACGAAGTTACTCACAAGGTTGCCATAGCTTACCATCCACAGTCAAATGGACAAGTTGAGGTTTCAAACAGGGAGATCAAAAGAATCCTAGAAAGAACCGTTGGATCAACAAGGAGGGACTGGTCTAAAAATTGGATGATGCATTATGGGCCTACCGAACAGCTTACAAGACACCCATTGGTATGTCTCCATATCGATTGGTATTTGGGAAAGCATGTCATCTGCCAGTTGAGCTTGAACACAAGGCGTACTGGGCACTGAAGAAGTTGAATCTTGATTCACAAGCTGCATGAGAGAAAAGACTTCACCAACTCAATGAATTGGAGGAATTTCGCCTACAGGCTTATGAGAATGCCAAATTATACAAGGAAAAGACCAAAAAATGGCATGACCGAAAAATAGTGCACAGACAGTTGGAACCAAGGCAGCAGGTGTTGTTGTACAACTCGAAGTTGAAACTTTTCCCTGGAAAGTTGAAATCTAGGTGGTCAGGTCCATTTATGATCACTCAGGTTTTACCATATGGAGCTGTGGAGTTACTGGATCCCAATACCAACAACACATTCAAGGTTAACAGTCAGCGTGTCAAGCACTACTGGGGAGAATCATTTGAGCGACAAAAAGAAAGTGTCACACTTTCAGATCCAGCATAAACGTTCGAGCAGTCATGTCTAGCTGACGAATTTAAACTTAGCGCTTGCAGGGAGGCAACCCATGCAATTTTTGTATATATTGTGATTTGGTGTGATTTAAATTTGGTGTGTTTAGTTTTTGCAGATTAAGACATTTCAGGATGGAAGAAGTTTTCACAAATCTTCACAAGCAATTTCCTTCTCTCCCTCAAAACTCTCTTGATGAAAGTCTACAAAGCTCGCTTAGAACGGATGAGGACTACTAACAATCCATGGTGTTCCTAATGACATTCGTTGGGTAATTAAAGCACGAGTCTGATTGGCAGGTGAGTCTTCTGACTCTTTTATTTCACATCTGCCTGGTTTTGGAAGAAGCACTTATGTAAAGAAACGTAGAGCTAAGCAAATGAGTGTTTGTTACAAATATGCACGCTGGAATTGCAATACTCGTTGTCATTCTTTAGGAATGGTGTCTGATAATCGCGAAGACAAAATTAAATTCATTAGGGATGGCTTGAGTAAGGAGTCTTTAGATGATATATCTTTAACTCTTGAGACGCATCCCAGTGGATATGTTCACATAGCCATTCGCAAATTACATACACAATTCCAAAAAGAAAGACAACAATTAAGTCTTGGGAATCTGACTCAAAAAGACCCTGTTTGCCAGTTTATAAGAAAATTGGATGGGAAGCTTGTCCCTGACGCATAGACGTCAATCAAGCCGCTACTTTTCTTGTACATATTATATCTCATTGTCTTTTCCTAATAATTGTAAATTATTTTTGTGTTTCTTTTATTTTCTCCGACAGGATCCAGACCTTTTTGACTATCACGATTTATTTTACCGTTAACTAATAATTGTCATTTGGCAGGTACTAGTGCTATTTTTACTCACCCTTTTCAGGTTTATAAATTCAACTCATCATTGCACTTTTGAAGACATCCAGAGTAAAACATGGAAGCCACTTCAAGAAGACGAGTTGAAAACATCTGTGTGTTTTGCGGTAGTAGTGTTGGTACTAAACCACAATACGTAGAAGCAGCACAAGAATTGGGTCGAGTCTTAGCTGCAAAGGATATGCACTTAGTATATGGCGGAGGTAATCTTGGACTTATGGGGATCGTTTCAAAAGCCGTACAAGAAGGAGGCAGTCACGTTTTGGGAATCATCCCAAAACCCTTGGCAGAAGCAAATCTTATTGAACCATCAAACAGAGAGGAACTGATTGTGCCAGGTATGTCTGAACGACTGGTAGAAATGATTAACCGTGCTGATGTTTTTATTGCTTTGCCAGGTGGCTTGGGTACATTGGAGGAAATTTTTATAGTGCTATCTTGGGCGAACTTGAACATACACCAGAAACCAATTGGGCTGTTTAACATTGATGGATTTTATGCTTTTCTTTGTGTGTTTCTTGATGATGCCCGGAGAAATGGGTTCGTGTCAAAACCTTTAAAAGAACTCCTCTTCACTGCCAGAACTGCTCCAGATCTAATTGACTAAATTTTAGCCCATGAACCACAAATTGACCCTATCATTTCAAAGATAAATTGGTCTGAGGACGATCGTTGTAAGAGGCGTCAGATTAATCTGGATCTTAACCTTTAATTTACTGTAGAATTTCAGCTAACCAGGTACTATCTTCTACACTATTCTTCTACTGTTTAGGACATTGAGGACAATGTCTCATTTAGGTTTGGGGGAGGGAATTAGTTGATCAGTACCTTGTTTTTAGTTTGTGTGTTATTTTTATTTTTAGTCCAAAATTTTTCGAAAAATACAAAAAAAAATTGAAATTTTTTTCAAAAATTACAAAAATATTTTGTGTTTTATTTTGACTAAAAAGGTGAAATTGGTAAGATAGCTGAGTAAGGAGTTTCCACTCCTGAGACGTATCTCAAACCTATTTTGAAACAAGTTAATTTTTGTTTATTTCCTTTTAAATTATTTAATTTGTGAATTCTCCATAAAACTGACTAAAATGGATCTTCATATGCTCAGTTAGCAGATATTATCAACATGCATTGTAACATACAGACATGAGCTATAATTGAAAAGTTTGTAATATTCAGTGCTCCAGTTTAATTGGAGGAAGCATCTCAGAAAGTGATGGAGTAAAAAAAAAATCTGAGATCCGAGTTATTAAGTCTGTAAGACTGTTTTAACACCTAGTGCCCTAAAGCCAACTGGTTTGGGAGTCACTGGCCCAAAGCTCGGTACATGGATCAAAGATGTTGCAAAAATGTATATATATAAAGTCTGAGTAATTAAGTCTGTAGGGGTGTCTTAACACCTGGTGTCCTAAAGCCAACTGGTTTGGAGTCACCGACCCAACACTCGCTACATAGAAGGAAGATGTATATAAATAAATAAAAAATCTAAAATCAAAGAAAAAATCAGAAAAATGAGAAAAATTATTCCATTGCCATAAAAAAGGTGTGAAATCTGATAGAACTTTAGGACAAAAATATTACTCTCTTATCAACTACACTTGGGACTGTTGTGGGCAAAAATGAGATTGATTAATACTTTGTTGGCTGTGTATATGGAGAATGGTAAATATAATTGGAGAATTTACTTATTCGGTAATTTAGAAAGAAACAAAACAACTAGTAACTTGGAGTAGAAGTTTCACCTGATTAGTCACTAACTTTTTTTATTCTTTTTTCTCTTGTCTTTTTACTTTTGTGTGCATTAGTTTTACTACCTTTTTACTTTTGTAAAATGTTTGTGGGTATCATTGCTGTAAACCCTCACGAGACTACAACTCGTCCACTAAGGACACCTATGGGTTTAAAGGCTTGTTGCATACGCTAAATGCAACCGTGATCCCTACGAAAGTGGCTTAGTTTAATTTTTTTTTTGTTGTTGTTTTGCTCGAGGACTAGTAAAAAGTTAGGTTTGGGGGTGTGATGAGCGGAAAATATATCAATATTTATCGACCCTTTAACTTAATATTTTGTTTAGTTTCTCGGGTTTCATGAACGTTTTGAATGTGTTTTAGTTTATTTTGCAGATAAATAATATTGGGTTCTCAATGAAATCATTTAGGATGAAATATATAGGTCAAATAAGGGCAATTATTGGACTTGATATTTTAATTTTGGAGATTGGAAACTTGAAAGGGCGTTTTTGACGAAGTGCAGTTTTGGAAATTCCAGTTTTGCGCATCTGTCGTATTTTGGGCATAACGTTTTACTCTGATATCGGATTGAGCTGATTCAAGTTCCAGATTAAATAAAAATCAAAGATCTACAACTTTGAAAAACAAAATAATTTCTAATTCTGAAGATTTCATGCCCGAAAGTGATGAACCATCCAGAAGTGTGTTGTGTGTAATTATTAAAGTCATTTTCAATCAATTTCAAAGCAAAAAATAAATTAATAAATAAATAATAAAAATTATCAAATCACCACCAAACATGATAAGAAATTAGTGGAGCAATTAATAATGGATTTGGTGGAGCAATTAGTGGAGTAATTAATAATTGATTTGGTGGATGATTTGATGGAGGCAAAATTTTGCCTATAAATACCAAGCCATTTCATTTGTAAATTCATAATTTCTTCTAAGGAATTCCTTAAGAATACTAAGAAGATTGTATCTTGTTTGTTTATTTACTGCTTTCAGTAATTAATTTCCGCTTTCGCACTTTCTTTTCTTTACTTTTCAGTTTTTACTTTCCGCAATTTACTTTTACGCACAGTACTTTTCTTTCTTTAATTTTCAGTTTTTACTTTTCAGTAATGAGGAGGTAACTCCCCTTGCTGGGGTAAAAGGTAAAACATTTATTACTAATATTTAGATTATATCCCTTAATTATAATATATAAACTAGTTAAAACCTGACTTAATGAGGATACCGCCATATTGGTCGGTTGGTAATTATTTAAATTGGTTTTAACCTGACTAAACTGGATACCACCTGATTGGTCGGTTGGTAATTAATTATTAATTGACTTAATCTGGATACCGCCTATATGGCTGGTTGGTAATTATCATGCAAAGTTAATATATTATATTAAGGGAGATATCTAAAATAGAAGTAATAAAAGTGGATCTTTTTACCTCAACATTTTCTTTTATTGTAATTTTACTTTATTTACTTTTCAGCAATTTACTTTTCAGCAATTTACTTTTCAGCAATTTACTTTTTAGTAATTTACTTTCAACATTTACTTTTCAGCATTTAATTTTCAGTATTTAATTTCAGCATTTACTTTCAGCATTTACTTTTCAGCATTTAATTTTCAGTATTTAATTTTCAGTATTTTACTTTATGTCTTTTATTTTATTTAAGTTTTTACTACCCGTAAATATGTGTCGTAACTAAGCCAGTTATCTGGGGTTGTGATGAAATCCAATATCACCGGTTTATAAGGGGTTAGATTATAGTTTGGGATTATAAAGATTTATTTATTGAGTCTTAATCTTAATGCTTTTTATTAACTGGCCACTAATAAAATTGATCTGGTAAATCTAAAATGAACTAGACATAGGGATTTTAGGTTTCAGCCTTAGACTTAATAGCCCACGATCTTCCTTGAGGATAGATAACCCTTTAATAGATTTCCTTATAGGATAGACATATACCTGTCGGGCGGGGGTAGCCATAATTGGAACTTAAACTTAATGAATCCAATAATTTGGTTGACATAGAAATATGGTTCAATTGGGTTAAACTGGGTATTTGTGTCTGACCATCTACAGAGGCTTACACATAATTTAGTGCCAGGTTAATAAATCAATATATTACCCAATTTTAAGATAACCACTTTATCTTTAAAATGATATTGGAAGAAATCACAACCCTAGATAGTTTTTAATATTGAATTTTCTTAAAACCTACTTTCGAACAATTTTATTTACTTGTTTTTAAATTTAGAATCGTCACCATTTCAAATCAATCAAACAACCTGTTAGATACTAGTAATCATTTGACCTCATAAAATTAATAGCTTAGGTATTAAGTCCTCATGGGATCGATACTTTTTATACTACTTGAATGATACGTGCGATTGCGTTATACGCGTGTGTAACCACCGGTCACCAAGCCACACGCCCAAAATCCCCATACCAAACCACACGCCCCAAGGCCACCAATCCCATCCAGAATATTCAACACATTAAACACATGTCTAAATTAAATAAATCAAATCAAATGTCCTTCCAAAATTAAACAAATCTCCTTCCTAAATTAAATAAATCAAATCAAATCTCCTTCCTAAATTAAACAAATCATTTCCTTATAACAAACTAATTAAATATTCCCCATTATTGCACAATCTTTATTTCTTACCCATACAAGGAAAACCCTAACCCACTCTTATAAAAAGACACACAAACCAACCCTTAGAAACGGAGAGCTCATTCACCACATTCACGCAAACTGCACAACCAGAACACACCCATTCATCACGCAAACAGCAACCCAAAACCAGCCCTTGCATTACCGTGAAACATAACCAAAAAACCAGCCCCACATTACCGTGAAACAGCAACCCAAAACCAGCCCTTGCATTACCGCAAAACACAACCAAAACAACAGCCCTTGAAGAAAACCTCTGCATTTCCGCAAAACATAACTAAAACAATCCCTGAAAATTCCCCAAACAACCGCAAAATACAACCCCAAAAACAGCCATGCATCACCGAAAAATAGCAGCCCCAAACAGCCCCAAAATACCGCAAACTGCACCCCAAAAACAGCCCTTAATCACCAAAAACATTGCACCCTAAAACAGTCCCTTTATCACCAAAAACATTAAGTCAAAATAGAGAAAATAGCAGCTCAAAAACAGCAAAACATCGACAAAAAATAGCAGCCAAAGCAGCGAAATAACGAAGGAAAATATTGAACCGACGAACCAGAAAAATTACGAAGCATTAACCCTTCCGACGACGATGTAACGCACTTCCAAAAAGCGACTTAAAAGGTAAAACCTGAGGGCACCCTTTGTTTATTTTCGTTCATCTTTTTCAGTTATTTATTATTATTTCTTCGCGTTCATCTTGTGGTTCATGTATGTTACGGTCATTGGATGAATGATTTTGTGCCATCTCTCGCGGTATATCGGATGGAAACCCAGACGTAAATTCCGTAGCCGAATCCGAATAGACGATAGTGCGGTCTGTACTTGGGATACAACTCCACGTACTGCTTGAGAAACGACACATATTTCATTTTATCTAATCTTATGTTCGTCTATTGTTCATTATTCCACCATTTACTTTCCGCATGCTATTTATTTATGCAATGATAATGTAATGCACATGGGCAAAACATGTTGGATTAAAGGTCCTCCGTTTGAGGGATAAAAAAATCCTAAGGGCTACCTTTACCACGACGTTTTGTCACGCCGGATGTGGTACGTTTGATTGAATGTGAGATATGTTCAGTCGGACATCCGAGGTCCTATATAGATGTTGGCATTGGTCGCATCTCTTTTCTTTCATTCTTGTTATTCATCTCTTTTCTGTGTTGCATCACTTCACGTTTATTTCCATGCATGATTGTCTCTTTAGTTATTTCTTTCACGTTAGGAACTTAATTATCTCTCTTCAATAGTTATGCTTTTACAATTATTATTTATTTATATTTCCGCATTTATCTATTTGATATGTTCATGAGATTGCGTGCTCGCTTTTATTCTGTTTACTCTTATGTGTGTGCAAACTTAGATATTAGTTAATCTTGCATGTGTATGTTGCGTAGACTTGGTTAGATTATTGCATAAATCCGTTCATTACAAGTGACATAAGTAAGGGACCATTCCGAACCCAACGGTTTGAGGTCTTCCCTTGCGAGGGGTGAGTGCAGCCTTAAATCATTTCCCAGTTCACGATGGGTGGCGACTCCATTATTCTCCAGTTTAGTCCCCCGCGGGCTACTCCATACTCCCGACCGGGCCGCGAGCCCGGACAACATCCCTGATTTCTGTGTTCTACACCTATAGACCATAGGATGGATCTTGAAACATGTTCTTTGTGATCTTTGAGATATTAAGAACGGGTTTCTAATTCATGGAGAAAACAGTTTGCAACCATTAGGGTCATATTAGTTTTGAGACTAATTATGATGTTAGACAGTCTACGTCATAAAGATTCAGAGTAGATGCAGAAAGAGTGTCACAGAGGATTCTACTTTGTCAGTAGAATTAGATGCAACTTATGAAATATTGACTTATGAAGTTGCACAGTGACTTTATAAACTAGAAGTTTTGTATTGGTATTAAGCTTGCGGTTGTCTACATAGTATTTAGGATTTGATCCACAAACACTTGGACCACTCCGTAGCTGTAGCACAATATTGATGCCGCATCCGATTCATATTAATGTATAACTTAGGTTCTACAAAATATTAATGATGCTAGCTAAGGAAACAATTGGGTTTGTTGGACAAACACAATATATCATAGCGAACCTACTTCTTGTTGCCTACCTATTGAGTATTATGTGAGCTTTTGAGGGCCATGTGCATACGATACACATTGAGATGTGTATATGATACCGTGGATTGACACTAGAGCAAATGGGATAAATTATTGAGGTTGGTGCTTAGAGCGCCAATCCGGACCGTATTTATGTCTAATTCATGAATACGAACATCCTCTTTTTCCATAATATTACTTACTTAGTGGTTGCACCTCTTGTTTTTATTTACGTATTCGATCTGATTATTATTAGATTGAAACTAAATGTGGTTTAGTGATATGCATATATTAGACAAATGCCCGATAATATATAATGCAGTACACAGTTACAAAACTAGTTTGTAATTGACATTGGGAAGTGACACTGCTAAATGTATATTATCAAATATAGTTCCTGGTCAAGATTTACTAACACAGGTCGGTTAGTCAAATCTGTTGAGACCAGTACATGTCGTATATCGAGACTTGGTCCTATGGTTTCTCCCAATGAACCATGAGTCTAGGGAGACTCGTATAGACGTGTGGGTGTTTATAATGGATAAACACTGAACGATTCACTGAAGATTCTTAATGGATGGTACACCAACGTCAATAAGAATCTTCTCGGGTTAAGTAGCATAATGGTCATTTGACTTGAGATAAAACTGTGGATGTATGAGACATCCTCCACACTTAGATGGCAGTCACGTCACCGATATATTTAGATCAGACCTCCGCCTGTTCGTTGGGTGTTGACCGATCCTCAGGATATCCTGTTTGTGTCAAGATAGGATCCGTCAGTTCTGTGTACAGAGCATAGGTAGTCCATATGTGATTAGCAATCCGTTAAATCTGTGGCCACAGTATACTTCGGAAGTAAGTTCCGAATGTTATTTAGAGATTGCTAATAGATACGTCGACGGGATAATACCTATAGAGATTTGACGTTTACATCTATATCTCTGGAATTATCCGGATACCTGTGACGGAGGGATTATACGTATGCAGTGACCTCGACTTGTATGATTCAGCTAGTTTATCCGTGGTCGTCATAATTTACGGGTGGGTAAATTATGGACACAAAATTGGATTTTGTGACGGATATACCTGAATCTAGAGAGTCACACTAATGAAATATACTCGTAGAGCACTAGGGCAACTTTTATGAATAATGGTGATTATTTATAAATCGTTTAAACGTTAAACGAAAAATACATGCAAACGGGCCGAACCGTCATTTCCTAATTAATGTGTATTTGTATTTAATATATGATATTATTAAATACACATTAATAAATTGTCAAATAAAGGTATTTGACATATATCATTTATATATGTATTTGAGATATTTAAAGTAAATATAATACATATATTGAGATATTTGTATTTAATTAATTAATTAATTATTTATTTATTTATTTATTTGTTAAATAATTAATATAATTAAAATATAAATATCTTACCAAATGATAAAGTTGGGAAATGATTATAAGTGTAAATGTTAGACTTTATATTAAAGGAAAATGTTGTCAAAATGATTTTGACTTCTTTTGATATTTGATTAAATTGTTTAAAATGAAAATATCTATTTCCTTTTTCTTTTGTAATTTTCGGTCATGACCTTATTAAATATAAGTGTTATATTTTTTAAGTTGCCATTGTTGACTTGTTTGGAATCATTAAAGTGTAATGATAAAAGCAAAACAAGTTGATAAACCTTTAAATGAAACAAATGCAAAATATCTAGATATTTTACTTATTTCTCCCTAAATTTCGGCCAATGCTCATTTTGGAGGAGGTATATATTGTCTTGTTTCATTTTTAGGGTTTAAGAAGTTCAAATACAAAAAATAAACATAAAAAGAAAGTTGAGAGAAAAGCTTGAAGGCCAAAGGAGAAAAGGCTTGAAAAATTGGGGATTTGTGTGAAATCTAATTTTGATGCATTAGATGTGTTGAAAAACATTTTAGAAATGATTTAGAATCATCCAAAATTATATTTGATAATTTTTCGACTAAAATAATCAATTTACAAAGTTTTGGGGAAATTCGGTAATTACCAAGAAATTTGATCTCTTGTGTAATTTTTCAGAATTTGATAATTGGATAATTAAATAAATAAGTTTCTTTAATTGATCCGAGAAAAATTTTGAAATTGGAAAATTTTGATTTTCCACTATTCCACTGCGTTACCGGATTTCCGCAAATAAAACCCCTTCACATTGTGGTCTGTAACAGTGAGCATAGGCCAATTGTCCCATTTGATTCTCGAGTGTTTTCAAAGATGTTGTTCGGGAGAAATCGTAGTTTAAAATTTTAAACTTACGAATAAATTATTTAATATCAAATATTAATAATTCATTCATATTTCACCTAAAGATATTTATTCGATATCATATAACGACATAAATAATATAGAAACATCGCAAAACTTTTGTGAAAACGTTTTTTCGCAAAATAGCATAAAACGTGTTTCCGGCCGAACCGATCGACCAATGCTCATGAGGACTGCCCAGGTCAGCCCAAAAAACATCTGGACAGTTCGTGGGCTGCCCGAACAATGCTTAGTTCACTGTTTGGGCAGCCGTTACCGGGTAACTCAGTTTTTCGCCATTTTCGCGTATTTTCACTCTGAAACAATTTTCGATAAATATTTTTCTAGGGCAATTAAAATAAACCAATTATTCTAATTACTCAATAAATAAAAAATGAATTTTTATCTGAAAAATCAGATTTATCATTAATTTCTGTGAGACCCCTACACTTTGCAAATTAATCATTTTGGTCATTAAATTGTCAAATACATATTTAATTGATTCCAAATCAATCCCAAAATAATTTATACAATTTGCAACATAAGCCAGAAAATTTTTGAGAATTCCGAAACTGCCAAGTATTTTTCTAGAATTACGAAAATATCCCAGATTTTCTATTAATTATAATTTGGCCCAATTTTTTCAAAACACATCAAGATCAAATCCAATCAATCCCAAATTTTACATACATCAAATATACATCAAATTATATCATATATATGAAAAGCCCCAAAATTTGAATGGGTTAAGAACCCTAATTTCATAAATTACTCAAATTGGATAATTTACATTAAATTGACAAAATTCAACACTTTAATCATCCAATTACCACACCAATCAAGTATCACCATCATGAAACAACTCAAGAATAATTCTAGGTAATTTATGAATGGCTAAAAAACACTAGAATGGCACCATCACCATCAAATGGTTTAAAGTATGCTAATGAACTAATTTCATGCAAACTTTAATTATCATACATGCTCATCTTTCAAACAAGTTTAAAACCATTAAATCACAAATTAAAAGAGTAGAGACAACATCCTAACAACACATGTTGAAGCTAAGCATGATAGAAACAATTTCTTAGTTGGAAAGTTTAAGAAAAACTTACAAAATCCAAGTATTTTTCAAGCTTTTCTTCTTGTTTTCCAACTTTGCTCTCAACTCTCTTTGTTATATTTTTGGTAACTTGTTGTTGATGTGAAAAATGAAAACAAAATAATTTTTGTCATACAATTCCCACCATGTTCGAAATTTACAACAAGAAATTAAATAATAATTATTTAATTTTGTTCAATTTCAATTGACACACATATTACTTTAATAAAGTTAACAATTATCATCCATAAAGTAATTAAAATGTGTTCCAATGGGATCTTGCCATTTCAAAGCTTTAAAGAAAGCAAATCATTAAAAAAGATATTTACTTTATAAATAAATTTAATTATTTAACAATTAAATTATTAAATAATAAATATAAATATCTTAAATATATGTATTATATTTACAATAAATATCTGAAATACATATATTAATGATATATATCAAAAATCACAATTTGATACTTTATTAATGTGTATTTAATAAAATCAAGTATTAAATACAAATACACATTAATTCGAAAATGACCGTTAGGTCCCGATTGTATATATTTTTCGTTTAACCGTTAAACGAGTTATAAATAATCAGCATTTTTCATAACAATTGCCCTAGTGCTCTACGAGTATATTTCATTAGTGAGACTCTCTAGATTCAGGCATATCCGTCACGAAATCTAATTTCGTGTCCATAATTCACCCACCCATAAATTATGATGACCACAGATAAACTCGCTGAATCATACAGGTCGAGGTCATTGCATACGTATAATCCCTCCATCACTGGTATCCGGATTATCCCAGAGATATAGATATAAACGTCAAATCTCTATAGGAATAATCATGTCGACGTATCTATTAACAATCTCTAAATAGCATTCGGAACTCACTTCCGAAGTGTACTATGGCCATAGATTTAACAGATTGATATTCAATTATGGACTACCTATGCTCTGTACACAGAACAGACGGATCATTTCTTGATACTCACAGGATATCATGAGCATGAGTCCACACCCAACGAACAGGCGGAGGTCTGATATAAATAGATCGGTGACGTGACTGCCATCTAAGTGTGGAGGATAACTCATATATACACACTGGTATCTCAAGTCAAAGAATCATTATGCTACTCAACCCGAGAAGATTCCTATTAACGTTGTTGTACCATATATTAGGAAATCTTCGGTGAGTCATTCAGTGTTTATCAAATAAACACCTACACGTCTATAAGAATCTCCCAAGACTCATGGTTCATTGGGATAAACCATCAGACCAAATCCAATATACGACATGTACTAGTCTCAGCGGATTTTACTAACCGACCCGTGTCAGTAAATCTTGACCAGGAACTTAATTTAAGGATATACAACTTATAGTGACACTTCCCAATGTCAATTACAAGCCATATTGTAACTGTACACTACGTTGTAAACCCTGGGGTCTTTGTCTAATATATATATACATATCACTAAACCAGATTTAGTTTCAATCTAATCGAAATTAGATCGAATACGTATATAAAAGACAAGAGGTGCTACCATTTAAATTAGTAATATTATGGAAAAAAGGTATTACTTGTATTCAGGAATCAGACATAAATACGATCCGGATTGGTGCTCAGAGCACCAACCCTAACATAGAGACAACATCCTAGCAACACATGTTGAAGCTAAGCATGATAGAAACAATTTCTTAGTTGAAAAGTTTAAAGAAAACTTACAAAATCAAATATTTCCAAGCTTTTTCTTTTTGGTTCTTCAACTTTGCTCTCAACTATTTTGTGTTTATTTTTGGTAAATTGTTAACCTAAATGAATGAAAAATGAAACAAAACAATATATACTCTACAATAATGCCCTTGACGAAAATTTGAGTATATAAGTAATATTTATATATTTTTTTGTTTCGTTAAAGTTAACTTTATCAACTTGCACATTTGATCATTACACCCTTTAATGATTTATAACAAGTCAAATAAAGCAACTCAAGGCAACTCCAAAAAATATCAAAACTTAAGATATTTATATTTTTAATTACTTTAATTATTTGGAATCGGAACCTACCTGATTACAACCGGTTCTAGTTCCAAACCCAAAAAATCGGTCCGGTTCCAACCGGTTCCGGGTAGAACCGGAACCGGTGCTCACCCATAGTATTTATGATATATGTCAAATATCACAATTTGACATTTAATTAATGTGTATTTAATAAAATCTATCATTAAATACAAATACACAATAATTAGGAAATGACCATTAGGTCCCTTTGCATGTATTTTTCGTTTAACCTTTAAACGACTTATAAATAATCAGTATTATTCATAAATGTTGCCTTAGTGCTCTACGAGTATATTTCACTAGTGAGACTCTTTAGATTCAGTCATATCCGTAACGAAATCCAATTTCGTGTCCATAATTTACCCACCCGTAAATTATGACGACCACAGATAAACTCTTTGAATTATACAGGTTGAGGTCATGGCATATGTTTAATTCCTCCGTCAAATGTATCCGGATATATCCCAGAGATATAGATGTAAACATCAAATCTTTATAGGGATAATCCCGTCGACGTCTCTATTAGCAATCTCTAAAAGAACACTTAGAACTCACTTCTAAAGTGTACCACGGGCCCATGGTTTTTATCTGATTGCTAATCATATATGGACTACCTATGCTCTGTACACAAAACTGACAGATCCTATCTCGACACACACATGACACCCTGAGGATCTGTCCACACCCAACGAACATGTGGAGGTCTGATCTAAATAGATCGATGAGGTGACTGCCATCTAAGTAAGGAAGATGTCTCATGTGTGTACAATGGTATCTCCAGTCGAAGAATCACAAATGCTACTCAACCCGTGAAGATTCTTATTGACGTTTGTGCACCATCCATTAATAATCTTCTGTGATTCGTTCAATGTTTATCCGCTATAAACACCTACACGTCTATACGAGTCTCCAAGACTCATGGTTCATTGAGAAACCATTGGAATCTAATATTCCAGTATACGACATGTACCGGTCTCAACAGGTTTACTTTACTGACCAAGTAGTGTAAACCTTGACCAGGAACTATCTAAGAATGACAGCGTCATGATACAACTCAATGTCAATTGCGACGCTTTTGCAACTGCATCATGACTAATCATTCTAAGGTCTAATACGTCTTTACCATATGAAAAGATATATTATATTATAGAAACTGTTTATTTTATTCATAATAAAACGTTTACAAGAGTATTTACAAGGCAATACAAAAGGGAATTGACGCTCTGAGCACCAACCCCAGCAAAATATCCCACTTGCTCTAGTGCCAATATCGATTGTATCTAATACCCATCGACTACAGATGTTTATCAAATAACTTCGGAGGTATAGCCTTCGTAAGAGGGTCTGCTATATTATCTTCACTCGGTACCTTGCACACGATAATGTCCACTCGCGACACAATCTCTCGAATGATATGGTTTTTGCGTTCCACATGCTTCGACTTCTGATGCGCCCTCGGTTCATTTGCTTGTGCAATGACTCCAGTATTATCACAGTATAACGAAATCATTCTAGATACTTGGGACCACTCCCAATTCTGTGATAAAGTTCATAATCCATACAGCTTCATTTGCAGCTTCAGAAGTTGCAATGTATTCCGCCTTTGTGGTGGAATCTGCTGTTGACTCATGTTTGGAACTCTTCTAGCAAACGGCACCTCCGTTAAGGGTAAAGACGAATCCAGGTGTAAACTTTCTATCATCGGGATTCGGTTGGAAGTCGAATCCATATACCAGTTAACTTGCAGTTCACTTCCTCCATAAATAATCAACTTATCCTTAGTACCTTTAAGATACTTCAGGATATATTTAATGGCCATCCAATGGTCATTGTCTGGATTGGACTGATATCTACTGGTTACGCTAACAGCAAAACTGATATCAGACCTAGTACATAACATGACATACATTATGCTACCCAAACACGAAGCGTAAGATTGGTTAGACATTATAACCCATCTTCTGTTTGCGGACTCATCTTCTTTGAAAGATGAATCTCATGTCTGAACGGTATATTTACTGTCTTTCAATTACCAAAATTGTACCGTTCCAAGATCTTATCTATGTACGTTGATTGTGATAACCCAATCAGCTTCCTTTCTCTATCTCTATAGAGTTTTATGCCTAAAACATAGGAAGCTTCTCCCAGGTCCTTCATGGAGAAATTCTTACAGAGGTAAGCTTTGACGCTTTGCATCATCCCTATATCATTCCCAATGATTAGGATTCGTCAACATAGAGGACTTAAAATACCACCATGCTCTCACTGGCCTTCTGATACACACAGGATTCTTCTGAATTCTTGAGAAAACCAGACAATCTAATAATCTCGTCGAATCGAAGATTCCAACTTCATGAAGCCTGTTTAAGTCCATAAATGGACTTCTTAAGCTTCTATACCATACCCGAGTTCTCACTCGATGCAAAACCCTCCGGCTGTTCCATATAGATTTCTTCATCAAGAAATCCATTTAGAAAAACCGTTTTGACATCTATTTGCTAAATCTTGTAATCATGATACGCAGCTATAGAAAGCAAAATCCTAATAGACTTAAACATTGCTACTGGTGAAAAAGTTTCATCGTAGTCGACGCCAGGTCGCTGCGTGTAACCTTTTGCTACCAGTCGGGCCTTATACGTTTCAACCTTACCATCAGGCCCGCGCTTCCTCTTGTAAACCCATTTACAACCGATATGAACAATTCCTTCGGGAAGCGGAACCAAATCCCAAACTTGATTCTCATGCATTGAGTCTAACTCGAATTTCATGGAATTTTGCCACTTTACGGAGTCGATGTCCAACATCGATTATCTATAGGTAAAAGGGTCAGTCTCTTCAACTAAGAGAACATCAAGACTCTTTTTTTGTATCAAATACAAGCGTTAATGAGGTCTAGACACCCTTTGTGACCTACGTAGTGTGTGTTGAAGGTTCTTCATCTTCTTGAACTTCAGGTTCCTCCGTTGGTTTGTTGTTTTCAGGTTGGACTTCATCAAGTTCAACCTATCTATGATTACCACCTTCTGACAAAACTTCTACATTTCGATATCTGTACACATTTTGAGCTATGAACACATTTCGATGCTCGGTTTCATAGAATAGATATCTGTTCGTATTCGAAGGATATCCAACAAACCTAAACTTTTGCCCTCGAGGCGAAAGCTTATCTTACTGAGCCATCATAACATAGGCAGAACAACCCCAAACCTTAACATAATTAAGATTTGATTTCCTACCGATCCATATCTCATATGGAGTCGTAGGAACAACTTTTGAAGGAATCTTATTCAAAAGATGTGCAGCTGTTAAAAGAGAGTAGCTCCATAAGTAATAGGGCAAATCTGTAAAACTTAACATAGATCGGACCATATCCAATAAAGTCTGATTTCTCCTCTCAGACACTCCATTGTGCTGTGGAGTACCTGGAGGAGTATATTGAGCGAGAATCTCATTCTCCTTCATATAATCCATGAAATCACTGCTCATATATTCGCCGTCTCGATCAGATCAAAGACATTTAATATATTGACCAGTCTATTTTTCTACTTCATTATGGAACTCTTTGAACTTTTCAAAGGTTTCCGATTTATGTCTCATCAGATAGACATAACCGTACCGTGAAAGATCATCGGTAAAGGTAACAAAGTACGAATAACCACTGAGAGCAGTCTGACTTAGCGGACCACACATATCAGAATGTACGAGTTCCAGTAAGTTAGTGGCGCAATGTCCAACATCAGAAAATGGGGTTTTGGTCATCTTACCCTGAATACATGATTCACAAGTTGGATATGGTTCAATGGTAAGATCTGGTATCAAACCATTCCTAACCAATTAGGTAAGGCGTTTAACGCCTACATGACCTAGCCTCATATGCCATAGTTCAGTATTATTAACTACAGGTAAACTACGTTTATTAATTCTAGTATTCAAAATATCTCTAGAAGTATGCAATGTGTAATGACCATGCTCATTTGGACAACAAATGATCTGAATATTACGTTTATCATATAAATACAAAGAACGGTTCTTAATATTAACATGATAACATTCTGTATCTAATACAAAAAGAGATATAATATTTGCTACACATCCTGGTACAACATAGCAATCATATAACAGAAGGATCCCACTCGGCAAGGGGATCTCACATACTCCCACTGCAACTGCATCCAGAGAGTCTCCACTCTCAAAATGCAACTGCATCTCTCCAGGCTTCAGCTTCTTACTTTCCTTCAGCACCTGCAACGAAATGCAAATGTGAACAGGACAAGCAGAATCCAAAATCCAGCTGGATGTAACAGCTTCACAAGCTATTGAGATATCAATAACTGGAAAAATAAATGTACCTGATGTAGATTCTCTCTCCTTCCTTATCTGGGCAATGTAGTCAGGATAGTTCCTTTTCCAGTGCCCGACTTTGCTGCAGTGATGGCATTTGTCTTCAGACGCCCTCTTGGGCTTTGTTATATTTACTTGCGGTGGAGGACCGAAACCCTTCTTCTTCTTCGCTTTCGTCTTCTTTCCCTTTGGCCAGGCCTGGGAAGAAGTAGAGAGTGAAATAGGTTTCGGAGGGCGAGTCGGCACTCCCTTTCTTAGGTTCTATTCCAACGTGATCAGCATCCTATATAGTTCATGGTAGGAACAGATAATCCCATTCATGTTGAAATACATTACGAATTGGCGATAAGAAGCTGTAAGCAAACCAAAAATGACACTCCTACCGAGAGTGTCATTCAAAGGGAGATTATGTTGCCTCAGTTGTTCGCTCAAATCGACCAAGTGAATAGCATGCGAGCTCACAGCTTGCCCCTCGTCCAGTCGCGCATGGAACACTTCCATCGAAACTTTATGATCAATAATTTATTCTTGATTCATATACGATTCTCTCAATCGCATCATCATACTATACACATCTGACATGCCATAGTATTGCCTCTTGAGTTTCGATGCCAGTGAACTTAAGATGTATGATTTAAATTTTAAATCATCATCCTTCCAAGCTTATAAAAACTTGAAGTTCCTTCGGTGTTGCGTCCTCAGACACAGCAAGACGCAGCGGACCTTCAAGTACATATCTCAACTTTTCGGATTCAAAGAAAATCCTTAAATCCAAATCCCAATCGGCAAAGTTCTCAACGCCTTTTAGTTTGTTCGTATCCAACATACACGCAAACGGATTAGTCGATTATGCCGCCATCGCAAATCTATCATATAGATTACGGAAAACGGTTAGCAGATATTAAACAGTTTCAAATAATATCGAAAACATTAACTAGATCATGAATTTTTAATCTAAAAATTCCCATCCCACTAAATCATGCAATACTGTAATCTCCAAACAGAATAAAAAGATTTAATAATTAAATTAAATAAAAATAGTGAAAGATGGATCCCATGAATATATTTCAGCTCACAGCTTTGGCACGTTCTCGCCTACGTATATTCATCAGGTAGACAACTCATTGTCAATCACTCAATAATGACTTCTAGGTCTCTGGTCCTGGCCGCTTCTTGTTGTGACAACTTTGACACTTTCACAAGGAGGCGTACCGAGGTTAGACTCGGCAATGATAAATGCAAGCTACTTGTGTAACCCGGACAACTTTGACACGTTCAAGATTCTGTTTTCGCTTGAATTTATCTAGTATCAGATATACATCCGACATAAATAAATTTCTATCGGCTACACCCTCACAGCTTTGACACATTCTCAGATGTAGTCATAGAAAAGATATCCATAAACCATATTGAAAAGACGGACCATGTAACATGCATCAAATACATAATTAACATAAAACCTTATTAATTATGGATATTCCGCAAAAGATGATTTTACTTTATTTAATCAAATTAAATAAACACATGCATGTAGAAATTAAAGGTTAAATTAAAAATTGAATTTAAAGGCATAATCATATCGGGTGTCCAGAATCAGACTCGCTTTGATACCATTTTGTAGGGGTTTTATAGGGAAAATCCGGTAACGGAGCGTAAATCGGAAGATCAAAATTTTCCGATTTCAATAATGTTTCTTGGATAAATTAAATAAACTTATTTATTTAATTACCCAATACTTAAAACTAAAATTTTACATAAGAAATCAATTTTTTTTAATTACCGAATTGGCCCAATAGTTTACAAATTGATCATTTTAGTCATCAAATTGTCAAATATAATTTTGGATGATTCTAATTTAATTCTAAAATGATTTCCAACATGTCCAACACATCAAAAATAAATTACAACAATATCCCCAAAATTTTTCAAATTGCCGAACAGCCCCTCAACTTTTTAGTTTTTGCAATATGTCCATTTTTGTTCAAAACATGTCAAGATCAAATCCAATCAACCCAAAATTTCTATGCATCATATACACACCATAATACATCACATTTATGAAAATCCCCAAATTTGGAAAGGGTTAAGAACCCTAATTTTATAATATCTTCAAATTGACAAAATACACCAAATCAATTAAATCCAACACTTTAATTCAAACTTTACCACACTAAACAAGTCTCACCATCATGAAACAACTCAAGAAAAATTCTAAGTCATCAATGAGTGGCTTAGCAACTCTAGAATGACAACTTGATTATCAAATAATCAAAAGAGAGCTTACGAACTCATTTCAAGCTCACTTGGATACCATACATGCTTTCATCTTTGAAACAATTTAAAAACCATTTAAAAAACAAACTAAAAGTGTAGAGACAACAATCCTAGCAAAACATGTTGAAGCTAAGCATGATAGAAATAATTTCTTAGTTGAAAAGTTTAAAGAAAAACTTACAAAATCAAATATTTCAAAGCTTTTTCTTTTTGGTTCTTCAACTTTGCTCTCAACTCTTTTGTGTTTGTTTTTGGTAACTTGTTAACCTAAATGAATGAAAAATGAAACAAAACAATATATACTCTACAATAATACCCTTGGCCGAAAATTTGAGTATATAAGTAATATTTGGATATTTTTGTTTAATTAAAGTTAACTTTATCAACTTGCACATTTGATCATTACACCATTTAATGATTTATAACAAGTCAAATAAAGCAGCTCAAGGCATCTTCAAAAAATATCAAAACTTAAGAAATTTATATTTTTAATTACTTTAATTATTTAACAATTAAATAATTAAATAATTATTTAAATATAAATATTTTAAATATATGTATTATATTTACTTTAAATATCCAAATACATATATATTTATGATATATATCAAATATCACAATTTTACATTTAATTAATGTGTATTTAATAAAATCTATCATTAAATACAAATACACAATAAATTAGGAAATGACCATTAGGTCCATTTGCATGTATTTTTCGTTTAACCTTTAAACGACTTATAAATAATCAGTATTATTCATAAAAGTTGCCATAGTACTCTACGAGTATATTTCACTAGTGAGATTCTCTAGATTCAGACATATCCGTCACGAAATTCAATTTCGTGTCCATAATTTACCCACCCGTAAATATGACCATAGATAAACTCGCTGAATAATACAGGTCGAGATCATGACATATGTTTAATTTCTCCATCATAGGTATCCAGATATATCCCAAAGATATAAATGTAAACGTCAAATCTCTATAGGGACAATCCCGTCGACGTCTCTATTAGTAATCTCTAAAAGAACACTTAGAACTCACTTCTAAAGTGTACCACATGCCCATGATTTTTGTCTGATTGCTAATCATATATGGACTACCTATGTTCTGTACACAGAACTGGCGGATCCTATCTCGAAACACACATGACACCTTGAGGATCTGTCCACACCCAACGAACATGCGCAGGTTTGATCTAAATAGATCGGTGACATGAATGCCATCTAAGAATGGAAGATGTCTCATGTGCCCACAATGGTATCTCAAGTCGAAGAATCACAAATACTACTCAGCCCGTGAAGATTCTTATTGACGTTGGTGTACCATCCATTAAGAATCTTCGGTGATTCGTTTAGTGTTTATCCGCTATAAACACCTACACGTTTATACGAGTCTCCATGACTCATGGTTCATTGAGAAACCATTGAATCCAATATTCCAGTATATGACATGTACCGGTCTCAACGGGTTTATTTTACTGACCAAGTAGTGTAAACCTTGACCAGGAACTGTCTAAGAATGACAACATCATGATACAACTCAATGTCAGTTGCGACGCTTTTGCAACTGCATCGTGACTAATCATTCTAAGGTCTAATACGTCTTTACCATATGAATAGATATATTATATTATAGAAACTGCTTATTTTATTCATAATAAAACGTTTACAAGAGTATTTACAATGAAATACAATAGGGAATTGACGCTCTGAGCACAAACCCTAATAGCCTATTACCTGATCAACAGATCACCATATGTACCGTTGAATTTTGAGATTCTGGAGAAAGTGTGGTTTGGTAAGAATCCCTCTTATTCTCACCTTAGAACATTCGGTTGTTTAACATTTGCACACGTATCCAAGGAGCTCAGACAGAAGCTTGATGAAAGGACTACTCTATGTATCTTCATAGGCTATGGAGACAAGAAATTTGGATACTGGTTATGGGACGCGAAGGAAAAGAAGGGCATTAGAAGTAGAGATGTAGTGTTTCTTGAAGACTAGACAATAGAAGACATTGAAAAACCCAAGGTGTCTTATAATTCCAGTGCCGAAAAAACTTATACAAATCCAGACATAACCCCAACACCAACACGAGTGGTCAAGACATGCCAGAAGCAGAACCAGAGGAGGAAGGTGGTGTTGAGCATGAGGAGCTGCAACCTTCTCCATCAGAGGCTACAGGATCATCCACAGATCTGCATGACGACATACTTCCAGAAACCAGTGAACCTCCAGTACGAAGATCCGAGCGAGGCCGGATTCCATCAAATAGATACTCATGATCTGACTATATTTTGCTTACTGACGAGGGGAGCCATAAAGTTTCAAGGAAGCTGTATCTCATAAAGACAAAGGAAAATAGTTGCACACAATTCATGATGAAATGAAATCTCTGCAGAAGAATCATACTTATGAGATAGTCAAGTTCCCGCAAGGCATGAAGGCACTGAAGAACACATGGGTGTTCAAGCTAAAGAAAGATGGCAGCGGAAATATGGTGAAACACAAAGCTCGGCTAGTAGTCAAATGATTCCTACAGAAAAAAAAGGAATTGACTTTGATGAAATCTTTTCACCAGTGGTAAAAATGACTTCAATCCGAGTTATCCTAAGATTGGTAGCCAGTTTGAACTTAGAGCTTGAACAGATAGATGTCAAAACATCATTTCTTCATGGTGATCTAAATGAAGAAATCTACATGGGGCAGCCAGAAGGTTTCGAGGTTTCAGAAAAAGAAAACCTTGTTTTTGAGAAAGAGCTTGTACGGGCTCCGAGGCAGTATACAAGAAGTTTGACTCGTTCATGGTGGGTCAAGGCTATAATAGAACTGCAACAGATCAGTGTGTATACATTCAAAGGTTTTCATATGGAAATTTCGTTGCTCTTCTACTATATGTGGATGACATGTTGACAGTTAGACAAGAAGCAACGAAGATCAGACCGCTGAAGAATGAACTCTCTAAGTCTTTCGACATGAAAGATTTAAGACTAGCTCAACAGATTTTGGGAATGAAGATAGTTCGTGACAGACAAAACAAAAGGTTGTGGCTTTCACATGAGAGTTATATTGAACGGATAATCAGGAGGTTCGATATACAGAAAGCCAAGTCGGTCATCGTTTCGCTAGCGCACCATTTCAAACTGAGCAAGAGTTCGTGCCCCTCATCCAAGAAAAAGATAGAGGAGATGTCATCAATACCATATTCTTCAGCAGTTGGAAGCCTAATGTATGCAATGATATGTATCATGCTAGATATTGCTCATGCAGTAGGTGTAGTGAACCGTTTTCTCTTTAACTCAGGAAAACAACACTGGGAGGAAGTCAAATGGATTCTCAGGTACCTCAAAGGTACATCGAATTTATGTCTGTGCTATTAGGGAGTTGATCCAATCTTGGAAGGTTATACAGATTCAGATATGGCAGGAGATCTTGATGGTAGGAAATCTACATCTGGTTTCATCCACACTTTTACAGGGGGAGTTATATCATGGTAGTCAAGATTGCAGAGGTGTATTGCATTATCCACAACAAAAGTTGAGTACATTGCAACAGCGGAAGCAGGAAAATAAATGTTGTGGTTAAAACATTTTCTCCAAGATTTAGGGATCAAGCAAACAGAATACAAGATACATTGTGACAGTCAGAGTGCTATGGACTTGAGCAAGAACTCAATGATCACTCCCATATGAAGCACATCGATATTCGCTATCATTGGATACGCGAGGTGATGGATCAACAACTGCTGAGACTAGTGAAGATCCATACAGATGAGAATTCAGCTGACATGTTAACGAAAGTGGTTACTCGGGACAAACTAGAGCTGTGCAGAGACATAGCTGGGATGTCAGATGACAATTGTTCAGATGCAGCTGGATAGGGAGAATTGTAAGATCCAGCTGCTACCCTGTCATGATCCAGCTACCATGCATGAAGAGAAGCTTCCATGCATGTAAGGAGTATCAACTTTCGATGGAGTTGATTTTGGAGGAAACAAACAAGGCAACTTTAGGTGATCCACTGCACATTTGTTGAAAATGTGAGCCAAACCTTGGCTATAAATACAGAGCTCATTCATGAGCTTAGAGTATCCCAAATCAGCAAGCTTCAAGTGTAGAAAGCTTGGTAGAGTGTTAGAAAGTGAAGGTTTTTTTGTAAAGTGTAAACACTTGTAATCTATTCTTTTCGTAATAGAAAGTTTCGGTTTTTCCTTCAAACACACTCTAGAGTGATCAGAGAATCACAACACTACCAAACCTGAAACATCAAGCAATGTTGAATTTTGGAAGAATTGGAGTACAACTTCGTAACTTTTGTGAGCTCAAAAAACTTTGGAGAACCTCGGAACTTCTCAAGGTAAAGCCCACAACCTCTAAATGTATCAAACCAAACAATTCCTCTGCAAAAACAGAATTACCAGTAGCAAACACATGCAATCTTGATAGATTAGATATGAGATAGATTAGATATGAGTTGCCGTGGAATTGTTTTCAAACTGTATGTCCTTAAGTCCTTTCCAAATTCAAACATTTAAACTCTCTTGGCAACGCTGTCATGCTTGTATTTGAAAGATTAAGATATTTTAGTGAGCCCAATTACGAAATCCCCGAAGGCAATAATTGTAGAATGGTATGTGACAGGTTTAAGAGAGAAGGCATAAATTGGAAGAAGCGACTGCTGATCATAATATGCTATTGCCGTTAAGATATAAAGTGAGGAGATGTAGGAAACTCTAATAGATTGCCGATGATATAATTTTGCATAAATGACAATCTCCTCACATTTTCCCATCCTCTAATTATCCGGTAACTTAGATAAATCCAGCACCTGCATAAACTAAAAAGTTATTCTTCTCGTTATTAATATCGAATGCTATCTACAATGCCATATCACGAAATCACATCGTACATTTTTACTTCACATCTGCTACCTCTTCCAATAAACAAGCAAGAAGAAGAAGAAGAAGAATTCCCAAAATGTAGTATCCTTGATTTTGTAGTCCAAAAGCTACACTTTCATTCAAAAATCTTTCAGCAATCCAACAATCTATCAAATCCTCTTTAGGAATGCGGTAATCTTCTGAATATAAACTACATTATAAGAGCCAAGATCTAGCTTTGTCATTGGGCAAATTATCATAACTGAATTTTAAAAGAGGATAAACCTCTTAGCCCAAACCTGGAAATTCAGAAGCCATTGTTCTTGACACTTGAATTGCGTATTTCCATTCTCCAGGCGTCTTCTTGCAAGCCATAGCTCGACCAATGGTGATAAGTGCAAGAGGCAAACCACCACACTCCTTGGCCACCGTTTGGGCTAGCTCTGGAATATCAGGATGGCTATCAACAGTTTCTTGCCCAACTTTCTGTTGAAACAATTCCCAAGCATCGTTATCCGATAAACACGCCACTTTGAACTTCTTGCGAGCATCCATGAAGCCACAAACTTCTTCGGAACGAGTTGTGAATACAACTTTGGATGCAGTGTTTTTGTGGCCAGGAAGAGGAAGAAGGACACCCACTTTTGTTAAATCAACCCGATCCCATATGTCATCCAGGAACAATAGAAACTTCTTCTTATTTAAAATCCTGAAGATGTCCAGAGCTCACTTTAAATTTTTTTGTCCTTCCATGAATATCAAACAGACCCCTCTTCTTTCCGATAATTTCGTGAAGAATAATGATATTTCAACCAGTCATTTATTAAGTAATTTGTAATTCTTTAGTGCAACGGTGGCACATGTGACGTGGTATCACAAATAACTCATTTACTATGTTAGGGGAGCCTATGACTTATAAACTAATTCAAGATTAAACATGACAAAAAAATTTAAGTCCGTTCCGGCCCGCCCGGGATAAAAAATCCTGGGCCAGGCCTTGATATATGAGGCCAGGCTCGGACGGCCTGGGCTTTAAAAAAAAATAATAATACTTAAATGAAATTTCCCAAGCCCAACTCACTTCCTCTTTTTAGCTTTTGCTTAAATGAAAATTTTCCAAAGCCCAGTTCACCAAATGAAAAATCAAATTTAGGCGGATGAAAAATCAAAATTTCAGTTCACGAAATCAAAATTTCCCAAGCTCATTGCCGGGCCGGATAAAGCCCGAGCCCGAGTCAGGTCGGTCTGGCTCAGTCCGGTAAATACTTGGACCGGGCTTTTTCTGGATCCGGCCTAAAATGCTGTTTCTGAGCTCGGGCCGGGATTATCAAAGCTCGAATCCAGCCCGGCCCATTGCCACACTTATTCAAGATCCCTCTCGCAAGTGATGTGAGTTGTTACATTATTCCCCCTTAATGATCTCTCGTCCTCGTGTGGGACAATAAAAAACAAAACGGAACGAAATCATATCAATCCGGGCACAGGCACACAACACGTCATGGATTTGTTATTGAACTTTACAATCCAAAAAGCGTCTACTATGTTAGGGAAGTCTATGACTTATAAATTAGTTCATGATCCTCCTCGTTAGCGATGTGAGATGTTAAATATTACAATTAACTAATTAATGAGGAAAATTTTATTATTTTTAACATAAATAATAATAATATAATAATAATAATAATAATAATATAATAATAATAATAATAATAATAATAATAATAAGGCAAAAATGCAAAAGTGACCCTCTAACTTTCACGTTTTTTCATTTCAGTCCTTTAACTTTCAGTTTTGTCAATTCAGTCCTTTAACTTTCAATTTTTGTCAATTCAATGCTCCGTTATAAATTCATCACTGTTGCCGTTACAAATAACGGCAATACTAAAGTAAATGTATTTTGTATGTTATTTAAGACAGATGAAGCTAAAGTAAAGTAAACGTACTCTGCTTGGAACAGTTGTCTTATATTTATAGACATAAATATATAGACATAAATTTTCATGATATTTAGATAAAATCCTAAACAATTGTCTAAATTGAATAAGGATCGAGCCACCCATGCTCTTGCATCCGATACTGATTCTGCTGTCTCAGCTGCCACCACTTCAAAATCTTTATCACCCATTTAAGTCTCCACAAGTTGAATCTTCACAGCACTTCTTGGAACAGTATCCTCCAAGGCACAATTTTTCAATTTCTTGGGAGCCATCTCTTGTCAATTCTCCAATTTCAGTCTACAGAGCTTACACCCTTGAAAGCCATCGTTCCAACTTGATCCGTCCGTTTCATTTTTCGCTGTTCAGCAACCATAGCTCTTCTCAACACATCATTCCTAACTTCAATTAATTTTTGCAGTTCAGTCTGCAAAGCTGTAAAAGATCATCTTCAAGCTGGCTTATCACATGAAAATTGGATTCCCAAAACGTTACCCGTTTTTTGTATGAGATTTCACCAAAGTGGGAAT